>PVIR01000766.1:0-152299 GCA_004026965.1 Petromus typicus | reverse complement strand
TATATACTATATATGTATATATATATACTACATAGTATATATATTATTTACTATATATACTCAAAGATATGTATATAGTTATATTATATATAGTTGTACATACATAGTTTCATATATGATATAATACAATTCTACTAAATGAAATACATTTTTAGCTATCTTGTACATGCTAGATTATAATAACTTTTCTCTTTTCCTTATTATATGCCTTTTATTTTTTACTTTAATATTGAGTTTCTCATATAAGAAAATTATAATATATACTTATGTATCTAATTTATTTCATATTATGGTTTCAAGGTGCATCTATTTTCCTGCAAATGAGCACATTTATCTTTCTTTACGGCAGAGTCATACTTTGTGTATGTAATTACCTCACTGTCTTTGCTCGCTCCTCTATTGGTGGACATATAGGCCACTTCCAAGGTCGAGCTGTTGTGATTGTTCCACCATAAATGTGAGTGTGTACCTTGCTGTGGTAGGATGTTTAACTCTCCTGGGGAGATATGTGGAAAGGGAAGAGCTGAACCAAATGGAATTTCTATTTTTAGTTTTTGCCTTCCACAGTGGCCTTACCAGTTTACACCTCCACCAGGCATGCTGAGAGTTCCTTTCCCCCCACTGCCATGCCTCCATTTCTGATGGTTAATTCTCAATGACTGCCACTCTTCTTGGGTGAGGGAATCTCAGCATTATTTTACTTTATGTTTCTTGAATGGTCAGCAATGTTGAACGTGTTTTCATGTATGTATTGGCTATTACTTCTTCATGGGAGAAATGTCTATTCATTTCAGGTACTCATTTTTCAATTGGGTCTTTAAATTTGGGGAAAGTCTGACTTTTTTAAATTTTTAGATATTCTACATATAAGCTCCTTGTCTAAGGAGTAGCTGGCAAGAAGGCTCACCCATGTTGCAAGTTTTCCCTTCATTCTGTTGGTGGTTTCCTTTGCTGTGCAGAACCTTTTTAATTTGATGTGACCCCCTTTGATGATTCTTGGCATTATTTCTTGTGCAACCAGAATTCTGTTCAGAAAGTCTTTGCCTACACCTGTATCTTCAAGTGCTTTACCTAATTTGTCTTCCAGCAGATTCTACTCTAATATTTAGGTCATTTTAATTTAATGAATGGCAAAAGGTACAGGTCCAGATTCAGTCTGCATGCAGATAGCCAGTTTTCCTCGCACGATTTGTGAAGAGACTTTCTTTCCTTCAGTGAAAGCTCCTTTGGCAAAGGTAAGGTGGCCAAATGTGGCTGGAGATGTTTCTGCGCCCGCAACTCTGCTCCCTTGACTCACAAGTCTGTTTTCAAATCACTGTAGCTTCGCAGTGTAACTGGAGTCTAGGGCTGCGAGTCTCCCTGCCTTGCCCTTGTTTGCTTTTGCTACTTCAGTTCTCTTCTTGTCCCCAGTATTTGAGTGTCATGATTAAAGTTGTACATTAGAAGATGAAGGATGAGTTGGGTTGAAAAAGACTGCAGTCAGGCCAGGTCAGTGTTCCCAAGTAGAGGTCATCAGCGGCCTGAATGCAGGTCTCAGCAGTGGGAACAAGGACAGGATCACGTCTGGGGAACTAGGATGTCACCTTAACCCTCATTTGGAAAGCAGTCCCTGTAACCACTGAAACAAAAGATGCACAGAGAAGAGAGCCAGAGGTAAAGGATGATGCATTTTGCCGGGCAGGTGAAGACCAGGACACCTGTCACCATCTGAACAGGTGTTGGTCACCTAGGTTAGATTCAGGGGCAGTCTCTGGAACAGACGCGAGCAATTGCAGAGGCCATGGATAGAGAGGAAAGATTGCAGAAGTAGACCTTTAAGTGAAAGAGAAACTGAGGGCAGAGGAAAAGCTGTATCGAGACAAAGGCGGAAGACGAGTTTAGGGCCGTGCAGAGGGACAGAACCAACAGGAAAACTAGGGAACTGTGCAGGGGGATTTATGAGGTGGGCTTGAGGGGTGAGAGGCAGGGAGATCCACCATGGCCGTCTGAGCTGGACAGAGAGAAAAGCCAGGGCTGCCCAGGCCCAGAAACTAAAGCAGGTGTGTCCGCGGACGCAAGGCCCGGGGGAGGGAGGGACGGAAGTCCACGTGGGACACTGCAGTGAGTCCCTGTTCAAAAGCTAAGGGAGCAGCACTCACGTCCACAAGCAATGGCAGTTAGCAAGACACACCTGTTCCAGCAGAATAGCTTCTCACACGCAAGCCACCTTCTCCTTTCCTTTCCTTTCCCAAGTCCAGGCTTCAAGCCAACAAGACAGTGCCACCCACAGCCAGAGCAGGTCCCCCACGCGGCATGCTGGCCTCAGTGGGCTCATCCTGGAATCAGCTCGCAGGTCGCTGCACACTTTACCCCTCTGCTAGGCGCTGCTTATGGCAGACAACTTGACAGCTATGATGAAGAGGAGCCTCCAGGACACTAGCAGAGCAGCCACGGGCAGGTGGGAAAGTGTAAAGCGTCATTGCGATGACCTAGGACAGAGTGAGTGATCAGTGGCATCGCACTCCCCTAGATAGGCAAAAGCAGCCCGTGCAGTGTAACCACCGCACTGGACTGGACAGACCTGCGGGGGCTTCGCGTGTAATGAATAGAGAAACAGGCGGGAGGGGTGGGATTGCTCACGAGCATGCACCCTCAGCAGCACCTTACAGAAGCGTCTGATCAGGGCAGCTAAATCATACTTTTAAACTCAGCCCAGAAACTCATTATGCCACTTGGATCCTGACAGTTTCTGTCTCTGGGTGCTTGTCTTTAGTAAGTGTTCTTTAAAAAGATAGGACTTTTGTGCCCGGTCCAGCTGTTAGAAGTTTACCATTTAAGCCCCAATTGAGAATTCTAAGGAAACAAAAATGAGACAGAAGAACAAATACTCTTGAGGGAAATTATTTTTTGACAATTTTTGGGTTCATTTTGGAGAGTTTAGGATGGAGAAGTAGAAACATAGCTTGGAGGATTTCCACGTGGTGGGAAGGCTCCTGTCCTCGCACACATGTGATGTGCAGAGTCAACTCAGCAGGGCCTGCTCAGTGGAGTCAGCGATTCGTCACTGTGAGTTGAGGGTATGTGCTATGAATTACAGGGAGCAGAGGCCGGTTCGGCTTCCTTGGCCTGTTCCATGGCTGAAAATTAATTTTCCCCAGAATTCTCTCTCCAGGCAGCTATTATTTACAGTTCTGTCCACCCAGACTGGCTCTTTGCCACTGCGGGCAAGGCCTGCTGGCTCTCCAGGGCCGAAGAGCAGCAGGCTAGCTGAGGCCTCTGGAAGGCCACAGGGAAGCAGAATTCACTTCCTTCTGACTTACGAGAGGGTGTTACCATCCCAGCCTCATCCAGCCCAAGCCCAGTCAGCACTGTGACCCTTCCATTTTTAGCAGACATAGGGAAAGCACAGTGTTTGGGGAATTTTCTGTGAAACTTTTGCCCTCACATAGGTCAAGAGACAGTGGCCTCTGTGTCCTGTGGGCAGAGCCCAGGGGCTCTGATGTGGTCTGTGGCACAGCAAGGTGTAGCAGCCTCTGCTGCTTCCTGCCGGCCTCAGCACCGCCTCTCAGCCCCGGCACCGGTGCCCAGCACTGGACTGAGGACTGGTTGTGTCTCTCCTCATCTGAACCCTGTCAGGACCCCAAAGCCAGCTCCATCATGATGCTAATTTAATAGGGAAGTCAGATTCTGCAAACTTAGGTGACTCGCCCAAGTATCCATCCCAAAGGTAGCAAGAGCAAGACTGGGTCAGGCATGGTAGTGGACACCTCTAATCCCAGCACTTGAGAAGCCAAGGCAGGAAAATTGCTGTGAGTTTGAGGCCACACTAAACTATAAAGCCACACTCCATCTCAAAAAAAAAAAAAGAAAAAGAAAAGAATAGAATTGAAATCCACATTTTTCTACAACAGCTAGTAGAAGTAAGGTGCTTGTGTTTTTCCCTAAGTTCTGACTAGAGTCTAATAGTTTCATAAACAAAAGACTTATAGTTGTGCTTCTAAATCAACCTTAAGCTTCACTTACTAAAGTACTTTCTGCCTTCCTCTTTAGATTTACTTATAGCCTATTATTTATCTTTGCAGGCCACTTAAAGTTGGGAAAACGGCTACAGAAAGAGACATTTTTAACATATCAGATAAACTATCAAAATTTAGCATCGTAATAAAATATGATATATAATAAGCACATTAGTGTTGTATGTCAGAGATACTGTGCTACAAAATAATTGGCAAAATTTGTTCTCCAAGGAGAAAGACAAGGCAGGGTTAGGGGGACAGAAGCTGCAAAGGGAGGAAGGAGGGATGGGTCCTTCTGTGACATCTCGGGAGACCCCTGAGAGGGCGCTGACAGGCCTCGGGATGAGCCCCGCAGGCACCTGGCTGAAGCACATCTGGGGCAAGGACCTGACCAGCCGGGCCTGGGAGGGACTGGCCGTGGCCTGTGCGCCCTGGCCTGGCTCTCCCAGTGAGGAGTCCAGTTGGAATGGGTGCGGGGAGGGAGGACAGCAAGGCGGACATCAAGTGTAAGGGTGTGGGAGGTCAGCACTGTCAGGCCTCAGGAGCCTCTCAGGGACTCAGAACAGAAAGCAACAAGTTTACAGTGAGTGTGCTTCAATACTCCCAACCCATGTTTTACTGGCTGCTTCTCTCAGCATCCCTTTTAAGCATGAATCGTGCAGTTGTGTGAATTAGCTGGAAACCAAGATGAGCAAGATCAGAAAATGTGCGCCCCTCATCCCCCCACCCCGCCCACCTCCAGCTGGTCAGCAACAGCTGATGGCCTCTCTCCTCAGCGGCCCAGGTGAACCATCAGATAGAGCCTTCCACACTCGGATATCATCCTCTCCTTCCTGTCCAAAGCCCACCTCCGGCAGGAGCCTTCACAGCCACCCACCCCCTCCCCCATGGCCTCCCTGTCCTCCCTCGTGAGCCTCCTGCCTGCTCACTGCCTCCTGCTTGCAGGAGCCTGAGCTCGGTGAGCTGAATGCGGAGCGATGTTGCCCTCCCTGGATCCCAGTCCCCTCATCTGCAGGACCTGCCCGGCCCGGGACTGTGGCGAGCGCTGAGACACTGACTTCTAATAAAGTGACTGTGCTGTGAGAGTCCTTGATCAAACAGAAGAAAAAGAACAAGAAAAGACCTCTCCAGGGACTTGACGCAGAAGAAACAAAGGTGGAAACTGCTTTGGCACCTAGGTCTGCAGCTTAGTTACTGGGGTCCAAACAGCACGGGATATGACAGCTCAGGGTGGAAACGTGCTGGCTACGCCAGTGTGATGTGACAGAGTCTGCGTGTCGAGCACACACGTGTGAAGGAAAGCAGCCGGCAGACCCCGCCACGAACAGAACAGAGCTCTTCTGCGGGGGTCGGAAGGAAGCCGAGAAACAAGCAGATGCGTGTGTCTCGTCCACTGCCCAGAATCATAAAAACAACCTCAGTTCTGCAGAGTCAAGGTGAGGGACTGACATTAAACAACCGCGAAGCAGGGAAAGCAGAAAATAAGTACAGTGCGAACTGAGAGCGCACGAGCTGTCGGGGGCCTCAGACACCCACTGAGGAAAAAATGGAAACCAAGACGAGCCGAAGGCGCGCTGCTGGCCCCTCCAAAGCACAGTCTGAGCCCCCGCAGCAAAACCACGCGGAGCCCCCGGCCCCACCCGGAGACAGGAAGACTGAAGCTGAAACTGGGGGCCTGGTCTGCGAGGGGAGAAGAGCGCAGGGATGGAGGGCAGCGTTGGCTCTCCCCTCCGGCTGGCCAACACTCTCATCAGACCCTCTTCAGGTCTTGGGTTTCCTAGCTGTGCAAAACAAAATTCCAAGAGGGAAAATGAGGAGAGTAAATTCTTACCTTTCCTGGAGGTTGGATCCCCTTCCACCCTTTTAAAAACCAGCTCATGGACCGGGATGTAGCTCAGTAGGTCCAGCACCTGCCTTGCAAGCGCAAGGGCCTGGGTTTAATCCCCAGTAACCACATACAATGATGCTAGGTGTGGTGACTCACACCCACCAGCAATCAATGTCACATACCACAGTGCCAGGCATGGTGGCTTGTGCCTGTAATCTCAGCACTCAGAAGGCAGAGGCAGGAGGATTGCTGTGAGTTCAAAGCTGAGCTCAGGGCCAGCTGAAATTTTATTTTGCAAAAAGGAATTAAATGTGAAATTGTCAGCGTACGGTTAACCAGAGACAGAGCATAGATATCAGAGAGTGGCGGAGAGAATTGGAGTGGAGAAGAGTGACCTCATCAACGCTGGCTCAGGGACTTAGTTTTTCTATCTTCATTTACATATTGCAGAGTGTTGACATATTTCCTTATGTATTTTGGTGGTATCCTCTTTCAAAGGGGTTTTAAGTACACTGGAAAGTACAGAGCAAGTGCTTGCTCGGAAATCCACGGCTGCTCCCTCCGCTGCTGGCGCAGAGAGAGGCTACGCAGGTGCACTTAGGCCACTGGGGCCAGGGTGGCAGAAAGCTAATCAGCGAGATGGCTGGTGACACGCTCGTACCTTTCTTGGGGAAGCGGTTATCTCAAGCCCACAGACGGTGCCGCAGTCCATTAGTGTCCGAGCCAAGCTTTCCAGGGTCCTGTTGTACTTAGCAAGATTGCTATTTCAGCAACACAGACTCTCCAGAGCCAGCCCGAGTCCTGGGCCGGAAACAAGGCTCCGACATAACAGTTTAATCACAGCTCAGCTCCCCTGTCCTGGATGAACTCTCAGACACCTGCAGAACTCACTGCACGCAATAGGAACACCTGAGCTCGAGACCAAACAGAATGCATTAGGGAAGGTTTTTACCCCAAGGCTTCAGGTGGCCTTTTGCAGGGTGAGTTGCCCCGAACAGGCAGCCCAAAGAACTCTGGGCTGACATGGTCCACAGTCTGGTGCTTATGTGCTCGTCATTTCACTCTGTTAAAATCAGTCCTTTTCTAATGACTTGAAAAATAGTACTCAACATTTACCAGCACGAAAGAACATGTGCTTTGTGTTTTCCAAAGAAACTATAAAAACTTAAGGTGAACGATCTAAAGAATGTTTGTCTTCCTAATCATAGTCACGTTCCCAATTTCAGGCGTAAGCAAAATGCTTTGAGCTTTGAAATGTCTAAAACACAAGTTTTCAAACCAGTGTAGTTCATGGGCGACGCCTTGCCTGTCCCCTTCCGTGTCTAGAATGAATGAGGAAATGTGACCACAAGGGACGGTGCTTTCCGTCACGTTCTGTTGCAATTACTAAAAATATCTCCTCCACTGAAGCATAGCTCCTCTCAGCCATTATTTAAAATGTATCTCACACTATAGAAGGCAAATCCACTTTTCCTTCTGATACCACACCCCATGCAGCTTGGGAACCCCCATATTCTTACCGAACTCCTCCTGAATAAAACTGAACCTTTTGGAACGCTTAATTCTAGATCCTTGTATGAGACATTCTGCGACCTACCAAAGACAGGCTCAAGGCTGAAAAGCTTTCCTTACCCCATAAATGAAGGGCCTTCGCTGAGCTGTGACTGCATCCGTGTGGCTCACATGGTCCAGTTGGGCTGATCAGAAAGCCCGTCAGTACTGTGACCATTCACTGAATGTATTGCTTGGGCTCGTCCGCAGGGGTGAGGAGCCGCATCTGATAGCCCCGCACACCTGTCTCTGTACAGTCGAAAACAGAACAGAAGTGGCATTTCAGCCTTCAGATCCTACAGAGAAGGTCTCCCGATGCTCGGGTTTCCCGCTTCTCAGGACGGTGATCCGGAGGGCTGCGCAGCAAGGGTGAGCACAGCCATGCAAACTGTCGCAACAGATCCAGTTCCCTATTGATTCCGCACTCACTTTTCCCTAGAATTACATACCTCGAGCTCTAGTATTGGAATAGCAACGATCGTGTTTATCTAATCACTTCTGGCTCTGCAGCAGAAATGTGTCAGTTCCCAATCGAAATACAAACTCATAAGAACAACTAGGCAGTGAGTACATGACTGACCCCCACGGAAGGCAACATCCGTGTTAACGGTGATGAGCGTTATTATGTCAGCACTGACATATTGCTCATTATGTGCCACCACCCTATCCACTTCCTGGACATCAACTCACTTCACTTTCTAATCTTATGAAGTACGTGTCATCATTATTCTGCTGTGACACATGGTAAAAGTAAGGACAGACCAGCTAGGGAACTTCTGTGCGGCCACACGTCTGGGGAAAGGAGGTGCGGAAGTGACACCGCCCACTTGGAGGAATTGAAGACCAGACAGATGCGGTGACAAGATGTGTCCTTAAGGTCAGGGAAGGGGAAGAGAAATCTCCGCAGACTCACGCATCTGACTCCCTCAGTTGCAATCACACATCCCTTTCCCTGCCCAGGTCAGCAGCATGACCTGCCCTGACAACCCAACCGCTTTTCTCTCTGGGTGGGTTTTGGTGAGGACACGTCTTGAGACACTGAGGTGGGACTCGGTGAGGCGAGAGCGCAGCCTGTGCCTGGCAGAGTCCAGGGAAGTCGGCAGCAGGTTTCCCACACTCTAGCCAGTCACCACTGCCGCTGCTGGCGCAGGACACAGGATTCTTTCTGTAACAGCGTTTAACTGTAAAGGGAAAAATATACTTACAGGTGCCACATTTGAATCTTTACAAATGCTTCTCAAAGGTTGGGTCACATTCAGGTTCATCTGACTTACAAGGCGCTCGTGACCTGACTGCTACGGAGGCGGAGTTGCTGCACCTTTCTGCCGCACTGTCCTCGTCCCCTGGGATTTGCGTGCCTACCACAACCATGCCCACGCTTTCTACATGGACTGATGTTTTGTTTTGTTTTGAGATGGAGTCTCGGTGTGTAGTTCAAGCTGGCCTTGCACCTGTGTAGCCTAGGATCCTCGGGCAACATGGTGATCCTCCCACCTCAGGGATCTCCTGCCTCAGCCTCTGAGTGCTGGGATTCCGGGCCACCACGCCCAGAAAAGAATTGATTTTCAGTTTGAAAAGACAAAGCAAACCGATGGCACTCCTTGCAGTGTCGGTCCATTCTACTCCTTCTTTTCACTGGGTCTCCAGCTCTAAACTCTACACCTGCTCTGATCCAGGGCTCTCCTCTTTCCAAGGCTTCAGTTAAGCCATGGCTGTGTTTGCATCAGGTAGCATGCTTTTTCACCTCTTCTGTTAAGAGTTCTCTGCCCTTGAAATCACCAGTGACACTGCAAACAGAAAAGCACAAGTCGTAAGCACCATGAAGACAATTAGGCAGAGTTAGACTCCACAAACTAAAAAGCGAGGCGTGATTTTGTGAGGACAAAGACAAGGCAGCCTGGAAACCAGAAATACCAAGAGCGTTCCGTGCAGCCAGCTAGAGGGAATGCACAGGAGATTTGGAACATGAGATAAGGCAGCAGAGGGCTCGTTTTATTCGCATAACCGAAGGATCTGACAGCCAGGAAGAGAGCGCAGCTTTCTTAGCATGTGTAGCAGCTGCGCACAGGGAGCCGCGCGAGGCACGTTCTCCGACGGAGCGGGCGGGGCGGGGCGGAGCAGCGGACGCGGGGTCCTGGCGGGCGGGCGGTGGAGGGGCAGGTCACCTTCCCAGCCTCCCTCCCCGCATGCCCCTGCCTAGCCGTGTTCCGCCCGAGTCCTGTGCACTTGGTATTGTACACATTGTTAAAATGAAAATTAAAACTGTCGTGCTTGGGTGGCTCAGGCATATTTATAATTTATCACCTTCCTCCACAGTTAAAGAGGACAACGTGGGAAATGCGCTTCGCTCTCACTCACAAACTCTCAGCATGCATAAAGCACGCCGCAGCCACACAGGACAGATATACTGCACACATTTAGCATATTTATTTCTCCCCACGTGGAACTTTTTCTTAGCCCTGCTACACTTCGCTTTAAATATATTCAGAGGCTATAAATATTATATGAAATTCTGAGATCTGTAAAATAACTTCTGCATCGCTGATTTACTGTGCCGGTGAAGAGCAATTGGAGTATCTCTATGTACTGTGTAAAATGGTTCAGTTAGTGTACTGACTGTTTCTAACCATCCATGGGGTTCTGTGACTCCAGCTCTACCACTGAGTCGCAGGGAAAGAGACCAAATTTAGAATGAACCAGGTTTCTGTCCTTGGCTTCTCGTAACTGGAGATTCACTGGGGGTTTGCTGGGAGGAGACACAGGTTTCTGGTGGTCAAGTTCATGAGCGCATTCGACGAGCAGACGTGGGCGCTGGGCGCTGAAACCACGCGCGGTGCGCTTGTTCACAACCCGCTGTGGCCTCCCTGCGAACACCACCTGCCACTTACGAAGCAGTCCATGTTATGCCAGACCTTGGGGCTCACTCAATCTCACTGAATCCTTGTAACAACCTTGGGGTTAGAAACGAGGAAACTGAAGCAGAGAGAAATTAAGTAACTCACTAAAAATCCCAAAAGTGGAAAATGCAAATAATTGCCTGAGTATGGGACCCTGGCCTTCGCCTCTTCCCCGTGTGCATCCACTTCTCGTGGGACTGACCCCCGTCTTTCCAGTGGCTCCACCCCAGAGCACCTGGGCCCCCTGTGCTCCTCTGTCGGAGGTGCCCTCAGAACAGATCCTCACGTGGTACCAGCAACCAAGTTGGACTGGCTGTGGGTGTGGGAGCGTCAGCAGTGTCTGGTGCGTTCTAGGCAGAGGCTTTGAACCGTGTGACAAGAAAGGAAGGCAGGCCTCAGACATTCATCACACACGCCCGCACACCCCGCGGTCCAGCCAGGCGACACACCAGCTCCGGGGTTCCGCCAGATGTGCACGGACCGTGATTTCACATATCACTTCAACTAACATTTTAACCTTTAATGCATTTATTATAAAAAGTTTACATCACTGTTATTCATGAAATTTCCATAGATTGAGGGTAACCTTTAAAAACAGACAAAACAAAGTGGCGTCATTAAACCTAGGGTAGCACTGTAAGAACTTTGACACCGAAAGTGAGTGTGCCCGCAGAGCGCGTGGGAAGTTGAGAGGTGATGGTGACAGGCGCCATCGCAGCGAGACTTCCTGCCTTGGATAAGTAGGAGAATTGAAAGGAAGTAGAAGGGAGGGTTTTCTTCAGGTAGTTCAGCGTCACTCGGTATCGTCCGGGCCTTACATTACTTATGGCGAGTGGTGGGTTCTCAGGTGCGATGTGCTGTTCTTGTCAGTTCCCTGCCTGTTACCAAAAGAGAAAGAAACCGAGAGCCCTCCTCTTGTTGGCACCTTCTCGCCCGATAATATCCACCATCCTTTAGGAAACAGCGGGAGCTGCAAATGGTTACCTGAGGCAGGGCTTCTTATTCTCCACGCCTCTCTTGTGTCCCCTTCTTGTTTAGGGAGCATGTGACCTGATGACGCTGTAACACTCGATGGGGTGATGCCGAGTCTGCAACCCAGTGTCTGGCCTCCAGCAATGGGTTATTAAATGTTTTAAATCTGGGCTGGTAGAATATCTTATTTCTTTCCCATCCACAGGTTATGCCTCTCCTGCCACGTTAGCAGAAGTGGCTTTCTCATGTGCGGTGGATATCTCCCAGCACCAAGGAGTTAAAGCCAGCTGGTGTTCCTCTTGCATTTTAAAACTCTAAGTGAGGAATTTGAGGGAAGATGGGATTAAATGAGAAAAAAATCTTTTTCAGATAATATCCTCAAGAAGAGATGATTCTCTGGTTTATACTTTGGATGCTGCTGTTATCCAGAAACTCACTGCAGTAAGATTGCTATGATACATTACACTGCTACATGCACATACCCACTTAGGGAAAGATACTCTGGTAATAGTTCTTCAACAGAACACATTATGGGCTCTGAGTAAATAAGATTGAGAAGACCAAATATTGAAGAATGATATTCTCTTCTGAGGTAATTCTTCATAACAACACTAGGGCTTTCTGGCACCACATAAATATCAGTTTTATAACAATTCTACTTCATAACGCCAAAAAGAAGTCAGGGAGATATAGAGCCCAATCTGTTATGAAAAGCGCTCTCAGGCCCCACCAGAGTCCAGAGTGGTTTCCAGCACGTGGATTATGCAAATGGATTAAAATTTTCCGGTGACCTCTTCTTAAACTAAACAAGGCTTTTGAATTACCATAAATTTCTTGAATTGTGTTCTGAAGTGTGTCAGTGACATAAAATGAGGGTCATGCATCACAGTAGCCAACCAGCCAACCAACCAACCAGCAACAGCGGCCTCTGCAGAAGAAGTCCAAGCATCTCAGGCTAACTGCCAGTGCACCCGTCTCTCAGCTCTTAGTACGACAAGAACGTGGTAACTTTCAGCTGTGAGACGCAGGGGCAGCACAGAGCTTCTGTGAGGTTCTGGGGCTGGACAGACACTGCTGCGGCAGTCACAGCATGAAGCAGGCTTCTCTATCACTTTAGCCGAGACACACTGAGCTCCTGCTATGTGCCAGTCTCTCCTCAGTGCTGCAGGTGAAGCAGAGAGTGACGAGCACTGCCCTCGTGGTGCAGGATGCTGACAGGCGGCGACGGAGCAGTGGTGGATCACAGACAATACCCAGTTGCTGTCCCCTGGGGGTGCTGCCGGGGCCACTGAGGAGGTGGCACTTAGATGAAGATGACAGAAGTAAAGACGGGTTCCTGGGATCTCTGGAGGGGAATCTTGAGGCCCAGGGCATAGCAAGGTCAGACACAGAGTGGGCCTGCGAGGGCAGGGAGCAGCAGTGCTTCCTTACACAAGAGAAGAAGAAATTCATTTTGTCTGCAGGAGGAGAAAGCATCATAACAGGGGCGACATTGGACCGAACCTGAAACAGGATTCCGAGAGACCCTCACAGGGCCGGGCTGAGGCATCTGCCCTGCCTATACCAGCTCAGGGGCCATCACTGTTTGCCTGGGATGCTTCCCCACCTCTGTCTCCTCCCTCACTCCTCAGCTTTTCCTGCCTGGTGCACTGCGTTCCCGTGGCCCCTGCTCCCAGGTAGCCGTTCTTTTTCTCACCTGACTTAATTTAATAAGCATGTAAAGTGAATGAGATGGGTTTTCCCTTGAGCGGCCCGGGTGGATCTCTGAACCGCAGGTCCCCGATCCAGCAGCGCGTGCCGCCTCCCCGCTTCCTCCTGGTGTTTGGGCTCCTTTGCGCAGGGCGCCTGATACTCTGTCCAGAGAAAGTCTCACACTGCCTTCAGCCCTCAACCCTCTTTCAACCAGAATGCGCCCTGTGCTATGAAACACTGCATACCCGTCTCGCTTAACTACACCGAACATGCCGCTTAGCTGCACGCGTGTGCACCTCTCGTCTCCCCCCCGAGCTGAATGTCTGAACACTTTTTCTTTTGTGTCTGCTGCTGAGGCAGTGCCACGGGCAGCCTAAGGCCCAGATACGGCCCCTGCTGGGGCGGCCTCTGCAGTGTCTTTCCTACTGGTGACTAAATATCCTTCGTTGCCTCTCAGTCTAAGTCTTCTGTGACCAAAGTCAGTTCTTTGGGTTACACAAACCGAAAGCCATGTGGTTAGATTTATTCCAGAAACACAGTTAAGAAACTGCTGTCCACATGCACACACACCTGCCCCCCACACAGAAAGAGGCTCACAGAGGGGCCTCCAGTCAGTCCTGTCCCCTCTGGTCAGTGTGGTCCTGAGCTGGGGAGGCTCACATGGTCCCGCCAGTCTGGGTCTCCTGCATGCGGCTTCAGCTACTGGAAGCTCAGGCAAGTGACAGAGGAAGACGGGATGGACTGGCCCTCGGTCAGCCTCTGGGGCAGAAGGCAAGAGTGCACGGGTTCATGTGGAAGACCATGCAGACCGGAGAGTCTGACGGGGCCGAGGAGCGAGCCTGGGGTGTGAGAATGGGGCGGGCAGAAGAGAGACGAGACAGCCCAGAGGAGCACAAGAGGCAAACTTGGAGAGGCCCAGGGGATCCAATGGCGAGAGTCCGGAACAGCGAGCTGCCGCGTGAGGCCCAGGCTGTGTGGCCCTGAATCTGGAAGAAAATCCAGCGAGAGTTCCAAGTTCAGGCCCCAGGACAGGGAGCCAGGGCTTCTGGGGGTGGACAAGACGGGACCCCAAGGCCAGCAGCCGCCAATCCCTCGGAACAACCAGCTCCTGGCCTTTGCCTGCCGGAAGTACAAGCACATGGCTCAGGGCGACCTGATGTAATATTCCAGAGTGTGTAACTGTTTATGGATCTGCCTCTTCCCTTGGCCCTGGCCAAAGTCCTCGCCTGACCTGGGGTAGGCCATCTCCGTTGCTTTAGCCATAATGCCGTTCTGTTTATGGTTGCTGTTAGATTTTAGATGGACAGCGTGGAAAATGTTCTGTTGATGACCAAGGTACATCGCTGGAAGGGCTGCCCGGGGTGTATGGCTGGAGTCTGAGCAGCTCACGACCTTGGCTGCTGGCTACTGTACAAACAAGATGACGACCTCTGTCTCTCCAACGTCAGTACACAAAACAGGATGAGCCTTACAGCGAGCACTGAGAACAAACCAGTCAAAACTGGCATTTTGAACGTCTGAAAGAGAGATTACATTTGTCAAGACTTAATCTACCTGTAGAAGCGAAAGATAAAACGTGAGTTTGGGAGGGGCAAACCTCTACTAAAATTCACAGTTTTCACATCTGTCCCCGCACACACCTCTGGTCCTTGCGGAGCCATTCTGTTTCTCATCTTGCCGTTTTCAGTACCTGCTAGTACGCTGATGCTGGGGAGTCTTTACCAAGGAGTGAGAATGTGGAGAAGTACTACATTACTACGCAAAAAGCAGGTAAATGTAAGCTACAGAGATGACTAAGATCCAAATGATTTAAAAGGTAAAATATAAAATAATTAAACAGGAGGCGAAAATATGCTTCATGGTAAGAAGCGAGGAATTTCCGTGCAGAAGCCTTCTTGGCCCCTCCTGTGAGTGAGCTAATGGGCACACGGAATGGGGTCATGGCTTATGGTGACCTGGATAACAGAACTAGAACTATAAAGGAGAAAAAAGAGCACAAAGCGGGCTGAGGAGTTAGCTCAGTGGTTCTGGCACCTGTCTTGCAAGCGCAAGGGCCCGGTTCGATTCCCCGGTAACTACATAACAATACTGGGTGTGGAGACTCACGTCCAGCAGCAACCAGCACCCCATACCACAGTGCCGGGCGTGGTGGCTCACGCCTGTCATCCCAGCACTCGGGAGGCAGAGGCAGGAGGATTGCTGTGACGTGAGTTTGAGGCTGAGCTCAGGGCCAGCCTGAACCACAAAGCAAGACCCTGTTTCAAAAAACCTTAAAAAAAAAAAAAAAGAGCACAGAGGGATTCTGTAGAAGTGTAATGTGTGGATTTTTCCCTGCATCGTCACACTACTGTCAATTTTTGCCATGTAACGGTCCTGGGTTCAATTTCTCTACTTGTGAGTAGTTGTATGTCTAATTTTAGGCGTGCATTTGAAAGATGTAGCCACATGTCAAACACGTTGTTTAACTTATTCACTGGGAAGTTCTTTTAATGGCAACTGAAGACCACATTTCACTGCACAGACCTGAGGGCGATCCAGTAGGATGTTCCGGAAGAGAGGGGTGTCCAGAGGAAGAGCTGCCTCATGGCGGAGCTGCTGGTGATGCTGGACACTTGAAATTTAATTAGTTCAATGAGGAATATGGTTTTTATTTTACTGTGCAGTAATTATTTTAAACTTCAATGGCTGCCTGTGGCTAGTGGCTGCCACCCTGGGTAGCAGAGAACAAGCCAGCGTGAATGGATCACGTGCTTTGTTTCACTGAGACCGATCCTGTGTTTACATCTTGGGGTACACTGCACGCACCTTTTCATCCAGATGAACATGGAGACCACGTGATTGCCAATATTCTTGCAGTTCAAACTGCCGATTATCCTTCTATCTCAGAGTATCATGCTCTTTAGAAGTCATTTTACTTCTCTCAAAGACCTGCACAAGAAATTTAATAATGAGAGCCTTTAGTGAAATCAATGACAACAATCCTGTACATTTTTTCTTTAAAATATTTGGTGATCAAAGCTGAGTACATGAAATGAGACCGATGTGAACTACATAGTAAGGCCCTGTTTCAAAAAACGAAAACAAAATTATTTCACAAGGCATTATCACAACTACTTTCCTCACAGTTGGCAAAAAAGTGTTTTTCCTAACACTGCCTTGGCACAGTTGTGGTCACATCCAGCACAGTGGCCAGACCTCCTCCTCCTCAGGGGCCAATCTGACCTTGCTCCACCCTGGAAAACCTCTGCTTAGAAAGAGCGCGTCATCGGCTGGTGGCCTTCTGTCTGGAGAGGGGCCTGGCCACTCCTGAGACCGGTGTGCCAGTGATGCAAATTAAAATGTTCCAAGAGCTCACTGTGTACCAAGAACTGAACAAAGGGATTTATGTTCTCATTTGTGTCTCTCTGATTCTGAGGTCGACATGTTACCTGAGGCGTTAATATTGAGTAAACAAAGAAACAAGCTGAAGATTCAGCTTTGCCTGTCCTGCAATCTGCCTCGCCCATTATAGACAAAAAGAGCTCATCACTGGCTTTTTCCTCAGTGGAAGGTCTTAGCGGCAGTTTTTCTTCATTGCAAAACATCCAGGATACAGTTGGAAGGACCTGGTCAGAGGCCACATGGAGCTCAGATCGCCTCCCTGGGCCGGGTGAAAACTAATGCTCACTCTCCAGGGCTGTGTGCTCAGCAGCTATCTTCCTCAAGAGAGCAGCGCCGAAACCTGCTGCAGAACTCACTGCAGTTGAGGACAAGCTAGAGCTACAGTTTATTTTTATTTTGATTTGTTTTTCTTCTTTTAACCTGCTGGCCAGAGTCCACTGGTGTTACCAGTTAGAAGCTCAGATCTGCTAAGGAAAACCTGCGTTCATCCCCACAGTCCTCCTCCACAGCTCTCTTGCTAGTGTGGAAGTGTGCGAACGACTGAGGTCTGTCTGGCTCCCTCATCTCGCCCTGAACCCGACTGCAGACCAGTGTCGGACACATAAGCACACAGCCAGCCTTTGCTGGTGATGGACGAAGCTAAGCATTCATGGGGTTCTGCCTTGCTTCTCTGGCCATTTGCTTTTGGGACAACTTGTACCGAAGGAACATGAGACAAAGGCACACACAGAATGTGAAGGATTAAAAATTCTTAAAATGCTCATTACTTAACTGGAGTGAAATGTTCTTTCAGAAACTTTCCAGTTCATAGCAAGAGGTATATATAAAAATTACCTGGAAGAACTTTTAGTTTGTTTGGGGTATTTTTTCCATCTTATTTTATTTTATTAGTACATATTAATACATATCTGTAATACAGAGTGAGGACACCGTGGTGGTGGGGAGGAGCTGAGCCAGATATCTGCGCCATCTTGATCTTTTTACTTCTCTGGAGGAGGAGGCTTGGGTCTTAGTCCTGCAGGTTCTAACTCAGTAAGCCTGTAGTAGAGTCTAAAAATTTGTAAAGAATCCAAAGTAATTTTCTTTTGCTTTTCCTTCTTTCAATCAATTTGACAAGGAAATTAGTTAGAATTAAAGAGGACCATTAAGAGGGTTGTGTGTGTCTGTCTGTGTGTCCATCTGTGGTTAAAGAGAAGGAAATAGAGATTTTAAGGAACTAGCTTGTACAAGAGGGGGTGACACTCACAAGTCTGCAGTCTGCTGGTAAGTCAGAAATCCCAGCAAGAGCTGAGCTGCAGTCTCGACTCCAGAGGAAGTCTGGAGGCAGAATTCCTTTCTTTTCAAGGAGCCCCAGTCTTTTCTCCTAAGACCTCCAGCTAACTACGTGATGCCCACAAATAGTTTGTATCAGTGTGTATTCAGTTCCCAGAAAAGCAGAAGCACTAATGGGAGACGGTGTAAGCACTCCACTATCTCATGAAACAGAAAGATAGTGATTATATAGTTGATGAATTAATTATAAATTTATAATTAGAATTGATTTTGAAGAACTGACTCATGTGATTATGGAGGGGAACAAGTTCCCAGCTCCACAGCTGGTAAGTTGGAGACACAGAGCAGTTGCTGTATATCCCCAGCCTGAGTCCAGAAGCCTGAGGTCAGAAGATCTGATGGTGTCATTTCCAGCCTGGAAGCTGGAATGTTGGACACTGGGTGAGCCTCATGCAAAGTCCAACTCCCAAGGCAAGAAAAGACCACAGGCTCAAGAAGCCACGCAGTAGGAGCTCTGTCTCACTCAGTCTTTCTGTTCTATTCAAGTCTTCAGTTGACTAAATGAGGACCACAGACATGATGCGGGGTGTGACTGTTAAATGGAGTACTAACTTTATTGGCTTTCAATCCACCCAGGGGTCAGTGAAGCACCTTTACTGTGTGTCTGGGTGCATCACGGATGTGTTGCTGTACATCTTGTGCTTGCCCTTTCACACCCTCCTCTCTGGCACTGTGCCTCCAGACTTCCTCTGGACTTCAGAGCAGCTATGAAGGGCATCTTTATGGCACTATGGCCTTCCACCATTATGTTCCTGCTTCAGAGCAAGACTATGGCAGATGGCATTTCAAAGCAACCCATCATTCAGGCTGTGGTCTGGGTACTGCTGGATGCTTTTAGTCAGATTCATAGTGAGAACTGAGGGCAGAAAGCAGAGCAGACAAATTTGAAAAGCTTGAATTTTCTGCCACTCTGGAGGCTGAGGAAGGAGGAAGGTCACCATCAGTTAGAGCCTGCCCGGGCTACAGAGTCATCTGAAGTCCAAGTAAAACAACATAGCATGACACTGTCTGAAAAAGTCTTAAATTTGGGCCAAAAGGAACCACTTATAAAGTAGAGTCAAGGTAGGCTTTGCTGCTCAAGAGATTTACACTTTCAGAAAGAAATCAAGTGCTTTTTACAGAGATAAGAGGAAAAAATACAGGCATCTCAGAAACCAACAAGTCCCACCCACTGCAAGCTCAAAGGTCCGAAAATCTGAACCTCTCATTTGAGAAGAGAGCCCTTGGTGCACTTGATCACCTGGTCTATCCTGGGAACTAGTTCCCTGGGATTCATTTCACTGTATTCAATGTGAAGCTAGGAAACTGGAGACAGCAGGAAATCAGAGATGCCAGGAACATGGAAAACTGCAGATTAAGAATGGAGCCAGCTCAAGAGAAAGAGCATGGGGTGGCGTGCCCACACCCCCAAAATTCGAACCTTACTACCATGAGCTCAGCTGCCTCCCACGGAGCTGTAGGACTGAGCATTTGTAGGATGGTAGGACTGGATTCACGCCTTGATTTTGTCGGATTCCTTTTTATCTCCCATGTCCCCCTTTGGAGTGGGAATGTTGGCCCTCTGCCATTGTACCTTGGGATTGTATACCCTGGTTTTGTTGCTGTCATTTACCTTTACAGAGGTCCACAGCTAGGAGCTTGTCTTGAATCTCAGAAGAGATTCAGACTTTTTAAAATGTAATTGTTGAGACTGTGGAGAAAGGATTGTAGTGTGTTGGTTTTACATAAAGGAGCTGCATTATGTTCGGCAGACTTAGAAACTTTGGGCTCTTTGTCTTCTGAGACAAATACGTTTTAAATTGTGTTTGGGTGTGAAATTGACAAGGGTTGGGACACAGGGGTACGGTGGAATTTGGGATTTAGCTGGAGGATGAGCAGTGCACCCTGATGCTGCTGGGAGAGTCATGGAGCACGACCTTGGCATCTCAGAAACCAACAAGTGCCCCCCACTGCAAGCTCAAAGGTCCTAAAATCTAAACCTTTGATTTGAGAAGAGAGCATGACCTTGGGATTGCAGGTGGTCCCTTGACTTTCTGTTTCCTGGCTGTGCTACCCAGCCCCACAGAAGTAGAAATGTGCTGTTCCATGCCGTTTTGTCATGATATCCTTCCCAGAGCACCAGCCAAAGACTGATCCCCCTAGTCTACGAGCCCAGTTGAATCTCTTCTTTTTTGTGGGTATGGGATATGGTGTCATCACAACAGGAAAGCGGACTGACGTAGAGCGCATTCTGCTTTATTCAAACTACTATGCAAACGTTGTTCTCATCCAGCAAAATCTCTCACTGAAAACTCCTAGAATCCTATCTGGCCATCACAGAGTTCATCTGTGTTACTCAGAGTGTATGTAAATGTTACTCATCCCCGAAAAACACCTTTAATATCTGGTGTTTGACCGAACAATTGGACATGAAAGCATCACTTAAAATTAGACATCACAAACAAGGATACATTACATAAAATAAATGCTCATTTTGAGCATTTTCATATAAATTTTGAAAGATTTGAAAACAGAGAAAATGTTTTGAAATGAAAGAAACTAAAAAAATAAAATAAAACAAGTAGGCATGGTAGGTCACGCCTATAATCCCAGCACAGGTAAGCAGAGGCAAGGGGATTGCTGTGAGTTCAAGGCTGACCTGAGCTACATAGTGAGTTCAGGGCCAGCCTGAACTACAAAGTGAGACCCTGTCTCAACAAAACTAAAAAGAGAAAAAGTGACACTATGATCTCATAGAGCTGGCAAGTAGCAACCATCACCTACTCCTCTGGGGTAGAGTCGGTGCACACAGCTTTTGTTATATGCTCAGAGGCCACAAGAAAGGCTCCCGTGGGTGAACTGTGGGCACACAAGATTGCTGGCATAGAGAGATGTCTTTAGGTCATGAGTCTCACCGTCCTTAGAAACCTCTGTGGGTAAAGCCACCAGGTGAGCCCCAGTGACCGTGTGATCACCAGGGCTCATGCTGCCATCCGTGGCATCTGGACCCCATCTGGGTGTGTGCCAGGCTTCTCTTTCCATTCAGTCCCCCCCCCCTTCATTTTCAGGAAAGTGTCTTGAAGTCAGTGTTAACCGAGATGGCATACCAGTCAGTTGGGTCTGAGGACTCGGAATCGACTTCTGCAAAGTGAGCATTCAAACCAGGAAACAGCTCGCGAAGCAGCCTGCCTGGCTGTCCGTGTCACGCTTTTCCTGCTGCCAGGCCACTTTCCAGTGAGATGGGGAAGAGATGAGATGAGAGCAGGGACACCTCGGGAGAGGGCTGCGGAAAGGGGCCAGCTGTGTTTTCTGTGTAAGTTTGCTAAAGCTGGCCCAGTTCAGAATGTATGAATGACTCCCTATGAAAACTCACAAAGACCTCTCGAGGTTGTTACTGTTTTTTAAATTTTTCCTTGTTTCGAAAACACATCTCCCTCTGCACAAAATTCTTTACTCATCAGAATGTGTTAGACTTTTTTCCTGGTCTATCCTGGGAATGTCTTTGAAATGCTGGTTTTTTACTGAACGCCCTAAGGCACAGATGATATTAATTGTGGGGATGAAAGCACAAGACTGGAAGGTTTGTGCTGCTCTTAATTAAAACTTCTTAGAATTCGCCTCAAGAGAGAACTTTTTGTCCAAACAGCCTCCTGCAGAAACTGTTCTGCGCCATCTCTGAGGGTCTTGTTTCTCAGTTTCTTGTAGTAATAGTGTTGTCAGTCTCCATGACTCCCGTTTTCACTTCAAAGGAGAGTGGGCAACTTGCCTGTGTCTGCAGACAGGCCATCACGTGCTGACCGAATTGGCAGGACAAGCTATCAGGGTGACGCTAAGCTGCAGGTCTGGGTGCCTCAGTTTCCCCTCTGTGTCCCTTGGTGCTTTGCACTGTGTGACTTATCAGGAGGCTCCATGTCGGGCCCGTCTGGGCCACTGCTATGTCAGCACCTGGAGAGGAATGTGTAGTGTGAGGCTCTCCTGCCGGGACAGAATCTTGCTAGTGACTGATTTCTTAGGAAATGCTTTGCGTTAGGTGATGTGGAAGTAGAGGCCTTTGGAACAACCTGCGTGAAAAGGTAATAATTTACCAACCTAGTCTTCTAGAATTCAGAGATTCTCTTGAGGAACCAGGACTAAGTTTTAGTTTTCAACTATTTTGGACATAATGTCCTAAATTTCACAACTCCTTTCCCAGGATATTCAAAGACCTTCAGAGTGCATTTAATTGGGATGCACTGGTCAGGGAAATTCTGCTGCAAAACATGTTCCAACTTGACTTTCCTTTCTCAGTTTAAAGAGATATAATATGGCTCATGACATATGACAATAGTTAAAATAGTAATTCTTTCTAAAAGCATCTAAACTTAAGAAATGTTTAAAATTTTAAAAGGAAATTAAAATCATGTGATTTATTGCCTACATTGTCTCTTATGTATTTCAGTAGAATATCACATCTTCCAGAAAAAAGTCAATTACATTTCATATGCTTCCCCCAGACTAATTTTAACAACAATTTGAACTATATAAACTTATACTAATACTGTGTTTCACTAAATTTCATGGCCAGGTGTTTAGATCACCCAATCAGACTCTTTGTGAACAAAACCGAAACACCGTATCTACTTGCTCATTTTATAGATATTCTCTTTACTACCAGCATGCAGCTTTCTGGAGAAAAACATGCCAGATTGTTGAAAACAGTGTAGACATGAAAATCAACAGTTTACTATTTATAATATGTTCCCTTTATCTTTGAAAACAGAGAGGATTTGAATCACCCTGGTTCACATAAAATGAGAAAAAAGGGTAATGAAGTTGAGTCCTTTGTGTGTGATTTTTTCCCCATATCAGCATTATTTTTCATTAGCACATACCACTAAAAAGGGTCCAGTCTCAGCCAGATCTGCTTACCATACAGTTGAACCACAGCATGACAAAACATAAGCTAGGACATCCCCCAAATTCATTTACCTGCATGTCAGGCAGAGATTGGCCAAAAGAAACAGAAAAGTCACAGACTTATTTTTTTGTCATGTATGTGTCTGATCACCAAAGAGTGTGATTAATCAAAGAATTTCCAAAGTAGTATGATTAGACTGAGAGAAACAAGAAACTGATAACCCCACCCCAGCAGCCTGTCTGGCTGACGTGCGTTCTCTGCGTACCCAGCTTTCTGATTCACTCTGGATCGGAGACAAGTTGCCGCAGGCTCAGGAGTAGCCACGGTCAGGTCATCCACCCAGCAGAACGTTAAGCCTCAGCAGGAGGATGGCCCTTGAGTCAGGCACACAGTGACTGATTGGTCAGGGCAAGAATTAAGTGACAGTAGGAAAAACCAAAGCCAGAGACTCTAGACAGCATCCAGGGCACCTGGAAAACAGGGAGTGAAGCTGTGTGTGGCCACCAGGCGGGCACCACGCACTCTGACCCCACCTCGGAGAGTGCCTGTGCTCACCGGGGCAGAGGAGGTGCCCTTGTAGCACAAACGGGAAAAGAAATGTGGAGAGCAGCAGCCATTCGGCCTGTACATCCCAGCACGCTCACAGGCAGCAGAACCCGAGGGAAAGCCGGATGTCTGTGGTTGCCACATACCAAGAAAAGTCAAGCCATTGAGCTTCTCGAGGAACATCACATATGTCTGGATGGGTTTGTGCCCCTTGCTGAGTGGAAAGGAGACCCTGTGCTAGTTAGAAACAATCAACTAACATCAAGTTAAATAAATCAGTTGGACAACAACTATCACTGTGTGTTTCTCTTGAGAATAGATCTTGTTCTGTTCACTTTTTAGTCAGACTTTTACGTTTGGATCTTAAAAATCTGAAATGAAGGACCCACAAACCATTTAAACCTCCACTCATTTTTCTCATTTCTAATGATTTCCATCGATTTCTAAGTTCTTTTCCGAACAGAGTAACTATCAGGCTGCACAGACACAATGTGAAAAAAAGAGGGGAGAGCTCTCTGTGTGGGCTTCGTTCATGACTCAGTATCTAAAGTAAACACCGCTGCTGATGGGGAGTCCCGGTGGGAGTTTGCTTCAGCGTCACCAGCTGGTTCATCCCCAGGGTCAGGGCTGGATGTCTGGAGGCACAAGGAAAGCCTCATTTCAAGAAAAGACCCACGACATGGTGAGGTGGTGTCTGGACCCTGGGCCTTGGCAGACTCCAGCAGGCGAAAGCAGGACAGTCAGGACGGAGATCCTGTACTAATTCCATCCTCATCACCCACAGCTGTGCTCCCACCGCCAAAATGTCATCCTTAACAGCAAGCAGATGTACAGGCAAGCAATAGCTTTTATTTATTTAATTGGCACATAAAAATTGAACATACATGTGGGTATTACATGCTTTTATATATATATATATATAGTATTATGAATGAATGTATATATATATATAGTATTATGAATGAATATATATATATTGTATTATGAATGAATAACTCTTTAAAAATACACATCCACTTACTTTCCAAAGACCATGACAAGTGTCTTCAAGGGGAGATGTTATAATAACCAAATTGAAGATTTAAATATTCAGATATAGGGATTAGTTTAAAAAATCGTGAGATAGCCATTCATTAATGATATATGGTTATGTTAAATGCTTTGTCAATGCTCTTTTAACATATTAATTGAAACAATAAGGTGACGTATCATTAGTGCTCTTTTTTATTAAAGAAAAAAAATAAAGAAAATGTTATTTTCATACAAAGCAAAGGTTTTACAACCTATAAAACCAAACAGCACCATTGCTTTTTTTTTTTTGCATAGTCAAATTACCTCTTTTTCCCACCTGGGATCTTTAATTTTTCTATAGCACAAAAGTGTAAAAGAATTAACAGACGATAGATTACCCTGGGAGGCACTGTGTCTCAGGAGGCTTTGTCTGTGATGCTCCACGATTTCAGAAACTCTGAACAGTGATTGGCACGTGAGCGTGTGTTCATGTCAGCTGCTGTGAGCACGGCCAGGTGGTGTGTAAATCGTGGATCAGCAGTAATGAAAAATAACCAAAGTAGTTTTGCTTCATGAAATCCAACTTATTTTAAAGTGCCTGAGCTCTGGTTTATAAGCTCGAGGTGCATTAGGATTGAACCCTTTGTTTCCTTTTAAATCTGCATTAATATTTGGTTCAACGCTCACAGGGAAGCAACTCGGCACCAAAGGTGCAATTTTTCTTCCAGAGCCTAAAATCAATTTAGCACTTCGGCTCTTGCGAGTGGTGAGTTATATTTCCTAGTTGTCAAAATTCCTCCAATTACAGTGCATGTTACTGAGACTTCCAGGGGGAATTATGCACACGAGGAATCTTTCTAATTCTTAGAGTTCACGTGCTGAAGAGAAAAAAGCAAAGTACTCATAAAAGCAGAAAATTTCTACCCTCAGCCATAAAACCAACCTGATTGTCACTTGTGTTTTTAAAGGTTTATGCTCTTTCTCTAAGTATCCTTTCTTCCCTGTGTTAAATATTTTTAAACTCTTTGCTGAAAATCAAATGTATGTTTTTCATGTGACTCACTAGGAAGATTTTTCTAAATGAGACTTATTGATCAGTAACATCTCAATTTTCTAAAACCATCCTCTAGATGAACTGAAAAAAATGACCAAATTATAATTACATGAAAAACTTTTCCACTAAGCTTATTCCATGTAACACACATATGTGCCGTATGCGTGCACTGGCATACACTCAGTTAATACTTTAAAAATGTAGAAAACGTGTCAGGTAACTATCGATATGAAGATGCAAGTGTGGGGTTAGTGCAGACACTGAAATCATGAAAAGTGGATTCAAGTCCCCATTGCATCGTTCACACTGTCGTCTGTGGCTTGATGCCTCCTGCTTACACAAGGACTGTCACACCTCCACCTGCAGCTCACCCAGTGAGGGAAAGTGCAAGGTCTGTGTCATCTCCACTAACAAAGGCTCAATATTTAATAAATGGTAGGCAAGGTCTTTGTTGCTTAAGTCTTGGTCACTCTACTGTGAGCTCCTTGAGGACAAGAACTGTGTCCTCATTAATTCCCGGCACTTTCGCACAATCCTTTTTCCCAGGAGATACCAAGAAATAGAAAATGAGTTTACAATACAGCTTTCTGCAAAGGTTAAGGGTCCTCAGTGGGTTGTGAGTTTGTGATAATATAACGTATTAATTCTTACCAGTCTGCCAAAGTTCTGGTAAATTCTATAATTATAGGTCAAAAATTATTTCTCTCAATCTTTCGCGTTTACTACTGTAAGAGCAAGAGTATATTTTTCTGCACAGTACTCCCTATTTTGGCTGCTGTGCAGCCCCCATGTTTTCCTGATGTCCTTCACTAAGCTGTCCTGTTTTATTTGGCCAACTTAATGCCAGGTTTTAGTTCCCTTCCCTGCCTGCATAGTATCTGAAAAGCCATATTGTCAATTTGAAAAAGATCTCATTACTTTGGGGGTAAGTCAGGAATATATTAGATGCTTTATGTTAGTTGGAGTTACACGTGCCACGCTTTGACTACAGCGCACCCACTGAAGCAGAGTAGCGTGAGACCCTGTGCAGCGTGGGTTGAGCGCCACTGTCCCATTCAGCTTAGGTACGGCCTGAGCGAACAGACACGTCCCTCCCCGGGCTCTGTCAACACCAGACACTGCGGGAAGGAAATGCGCATCTCCCCAGATCATAAGGCTTCACTAGAAAGGACTAGTGTCACCGGGGCCGGGATCCCATTGAGCAGAGGGGATCTTCAGAGGGCGGGAAGCTCCTCCTGCCCTCTGAAGGAAAAACTGGAAACTCCTAGTGAAGAAGTCAGGGTCCGAGACACACCTTCCTACCCATTCACTCCAGTCATGAGTTCCTCCCTACCTGTGGGAGTTCAGTCTGTGTTTTGAAATCTCAAGTTTGCTTCACCTGTCAGCCAGATTCTCGGGTAGAAAATGGAAACCAGCCATGAACGTAACGGTAACAACATGAATAACTCCCATTTGCTCCTTTGACACAGATTGTCATTAATTCCAGTCCTGAAGAAAGGCAGGCTAAGAACAACTAGTCTACTAAAAAGAGCATGAAACTTGTAAGACACAAATACAGATTTGCCTTCTCTTCGCTTTGTGTTTCCTGCCTGACAACACGGTGTGTTACTTTTTTCCACGAAAAACTGTGCCCCAAGAACTTAAGCCTTGAATCCTGGTTAAGTCTTCATCACATGGGCAGTGACAGCAGAAGGAGCAGAGGACTCTGACATTAATGCATCTTCAGTTACCTCGGTGACCTGAGGAAGTTACCTGACTTCCGGCTGCCTTTCATTTTTAACCCATGCGCAGTATCAGCATTCTGCTCTAGGTCCTCGTGAGGCACAGTGTACAGAATCGGCCGCAAAAGTACTTTCGGAATGTGAAAACACGAGAGAGATGTGATGGACTCCAGAGTCCTGTGTTACTTCCGTGTCAGTCTTAGAGGTGGACTCTGGGTGGACAGAGAGACGCGTGCTCATGGGACAGCGGTCTACATGGTTTGGGAATGTCTGCTCCTGACTCTGCAGCAGATGCGAGTCAGACACTATGTCCAGCGGCTCATACCTGCGCCGGGTCACTTGATGTGCACATCTCTCTTTAGGGATTTTTCTGACTTCTACCTTATCTGCTTGGCAAAGGAAATCAAATTCAGTTCCTTTCTTGACTTGGTTTGTATAGCATTTCTAGGAAAACATTAGACAGCTAGTCATAGATAATACTAACAATTTGGGCTTGGGGTCATAGCAATAACATATTTACTTAACATTTAACTATTTCAAAATGCTGCCACATCATGTATTGTCTTCGTTGAAAGTGACCTGTTTTTGTAAGGAAGGCACCATTCTGAATTGCAGAAGAGACTGAGGCTTAAAAGATACAATGTTGTCCAAAGCTACAAGAAGAAATGACAAGGTCAAATCACATGTCCCCTGCTACCAACTCAGAGAAGGAAAAGAGGAATCAAAACACCAAGCACAAAGGAACTTACCATTTTAAGATACAGTACTTTTTCCTGTGAAGTGAAGAAGCTAACTGTTCCTTCAAAATTGCTTTTACTATCTAATGAATTAAAATTAACTTTGATAATCTAAGATAACTTAGATTGTCCCCACCACAGCATTAGGGGAGTATGTTTAATCTCCAATAAAAACGATGACTTGCTTTTCTTGATGTTGGTACTAGCCAACCATTCCACTCTGTGGCTCCCTCTCCCAAAATTTTAGGAATATAAGGAGTTAGGTGTCAATAGTATATTATACTTTAGTGCTTTTCTTTAAGAAGCTTTCGTCTAATGTATGTGGGGAGGAAGACAAATAAACAAACTATTATAATAAAGCGTTATATAGAAAAGATGGCAGCAAAGCTCAGAAGAAACACATTCACTCAGCTCAATTATGGCACTACTGGCTCTTGTGAAGAGAGCTTTGTGGTGGACGAGGAGCCTGGGCACCCAAGACAGAAGCTTTGGTAGTTGTGGATGGTGAGAGGCTGGGTGAGGTGACAGGAAGTGGACAAGACAGGCAAAGGCAGAGGGAGCCACAGTGAGATCCCGAAGACTTCTGTGGCTGCTGAGCGGTTTGTTCCCAATGGTGTCCAAGTGACAGATGCAACTGACCAGGCTGGTGAGTTCTGCAGGGAAGATGGGCCTGAGGACTCGCGCGCTCACTCCACAGCATTTGGGAACCTTGTTAGTAATATTTGAGCAAGAAAAGACCCAGTGAGGGGAAGACGCGGACTTCACCATGCACCTCCCACAGACTGAGCACACTGAGCCCAAACCTCCCACACCCTTCGCTCCTGTTGTCCCATCCCACAGTGTCCCCCCAGCTCCAGTCTTCCCTTAGAGAACTGTCTTCCTCCTAGAGTGCTGCTAAGGTGCTAAAATACACTTATGATGATTTCCTTCTGTTAGAAGCAGACATTGATCATGACCTTAGTGTTTAGACACCTCCCACCACAGTCTTTCCTGTGAGATCTTCTTTGCTTTCTTCTGGAACAGGAAAGCTCTTTTTCCTCCTGTAGGTAAAAAATAAGGATGCTCTGAATTTCTCCTGCTAAATATTTTAAACTTCAAGCTTTGACTTTTTCTTCATATTGCAGTTTAGAGACTAAAGCATACAAGTTGTTTAATTTTATTCTTTGCTATCAGAAGACACTGGTTTACGGTTAATGAGTAAGCATTTAGGGCTAGTTCGAGAGCGGGGAGGACCTCCACATATAAAACAGCAAACATCAACATGACCTCGCTGACCTGTGCACTACCGACAAGCTGCTGGAAGTGGCCTTTGGAGCAGGTCACAGTGACACTGAAAACTCCCCTTCACCACCCTAGACTGCAGAAGCCTGCCTCCCTGCTTTGCAAATTTCAAACAAAAGATTAAAAAATAGAGAATTCCCTTCACATAGTTCAACTTCAGGCTTTATTTCATATGCATTTGGACCTTCACAGTCCTATGGGGCATGATCATAGCGTTACCACACCAGCCTTTGTATTTGCAGAGGGTCAGATCAAGGGGAAGTGAAGGACCTGGGGGCCTGCTGATCTCCCTCCGCATCTGTCCTACAGTAACAATAGGACAGATATAAAGACTGGTTCCTTAATTTACAGCAGACTATCCCGGGGATTTGGCTCAGTGGTTCCCACATCTGCCTGGCAAGCACATGCTCCCGAGTTCAATTCCCACATATAACAAGGCCAGGCGTGGCGACTCACGCCCATCAGCACAGGTTTTATGTCAGTGAACTTTGTGAGATCAAGAAGTTTTCCTTCAGGTCCTCATTGGCTTAGTCTCACCAGGAATGTATACTGGATTTTTGTCAGATCTTTCCTAGCATGGTTATGTCATTATTAATCTAATAAGTTGCATTATGTGATTTTTAAGTGTCAAACCATTTTTAGGTCCAACCTCAATGCATTATTTTTTAAATATTTTTCTATTTTTATTTTTAAGAATGCAGGATTTGAAACTATTGAAAAGAAAAAAAAATCCAGGAAATTGTGGTGACACTTTCTAATTCATTATTTAGGGGCAGTTATTAATTTGGTCTTTGGGGAAAAGTAAAACCTCATTGCAGCTCATCGGATCTCAGTATCACTCCCAACACATTCTGAAATGATCTCAGTGGAATTTTTAAACGTGCCACTGCTGGAGTTCTAGTGAGGAGAGGACAGTGGAGTGACGGGTGTCCACGATGTAGTCCTAGCTGGCCTCAAATTCTCATCCTCCTTCCTCCTTTCCCACGGCTGGGACCCTAGCGGGCTCCACCCCACCAGCGTCAGCTGGGGTTGGGTAAAAAGTGCAATGACCTTATAGAATTTATAGCTTGTCTGGTAACTTTTCTTTAGAAATAATGTTCAATTATTTTTCTAGGTACCAAATTGTACACCTGCTTCTCGGACATTGTACCTGGCACTTTGTAACTGCCATAGACCAGCATTTTCAGTAATGGTGAAAGCTCTAACTCAGAAACCAACGTCTTTTTTTAAGTTTGACTCTATCCTAATGTTCTACACTTTTTTTGGATACTGGCTTCCAGGCAGACACTTAACCATAGTTGTCGTTAATACCTCATTTTTATACAGCATAAAAATGTAAAAAAAAAAGTAGGGCTAAGTTCCCGCTGTAGTTACTGCCCTGTTCTCACCCATAGAAGGGCGTATTGCCGGTGGAGAAGGTAAGTGTCTTTTATGCAGGTTCTTGCTTTTGTGTGAGGAGCACTGACGGAAAAGCTTCCTCTGCGTGGGGTTTTGGTTGTTAATAATATTTCTTAATTTGTTATCCTTCTTCCAAATGATGGTATTTTATCATTTTATCTAGTAGGCTTATTTTAACAAAGAAATGGCTCCTCCTGGATTAGTCATATGATAGATGATAATGCAATTTGTTTCAGTCAAGCAAGCACAGTCCCTGCACGTGCAGGACCTCGCTCTCCTGAGAAGTTTGCCCTCTTCTCCTCTCTTTACTAAGCTACCTCCTTAGCTTAATTACAAGTGTAGTGTTTTCCCACAGGCAATATAATATCTACTTTACCTAAATACCTCAAAGTCAAGAAAACTTACAGCGTTAAGTACAATTGATTTGTTTGGGCCAGGTGGAAAACCACATTCAGCTCACTGTTTAATCAATGTAAACTTTACTAATGCCATAAGTAGCCACATGCATTTGGAATAGGACACGTGTTCAAGTTATTTCAGAAATCCTCATCTTCTATGCAGCAGTAACTTGCTCTAAGATTGTTGCACAGGATAAGTTAATATTTCCTCCAGATTCTGTATTTAATCACCTAGCAGTTGTAGAGCATGACTTGTTCCTTGTGGGAAGCAGACGTACAGGATTGTATAGAAATGTGTGTTAATGCATAAAACTGTAGGTGCTTTTATAAATTTGAAATTTTGCCAACTATTTATAAAGGCAAATTTTAGTTGCACTTATCCTAGAGAAAGTCTTCTTAATAATGGCAGAAAACTAGATGCCTCCACTTCTTACTGAGTTAAATTTTAAAAATTCTTGTCTGGCAATGATAATAGTGATATTTTCTGCATCAGAGAAATGTTGTTTGTGATTGTGTTTCCTGATCAATTCAATATTAAATACTAAATAAAAAATTCATGAATATTCTATCGCAATAGCAGAGATAAAGTTTTGATGAGTTAAAGTAGTAAAATTATGCTCTTAGCATGTTCAACGATATAAACCAACTGCTTCCTTATTCCGAGTTATTTATTCACGTCATACTCAACAGTGCCGTTCCACTATGCGGTAATTTAAAGCAGTAGATCAGCTTTAGTCACAACCCGACTGCTGTTTCTTCTGCTGAGATTTGGGGGGGGACTCTGGGGGATTGCGCTGCTCTTTAGCTCTCTGGAAGCCCATGAACACTGGCGCCACTGCCTTTTTTTTTTCCGAAATATTTTTCCTCAAGCAAGCAAAACTTTCACTCAGTTATTCTTTGACCTTAAAATCATCCAAGAATAATCTAGCCCCTCGGTTCCTCGGCGCCTTTGTTGGCAGCTACAAGACTGGTTCACACTTCACTGGGAGCCGGGAGTCAGGGAAGGAGGGAGGGGGAACCGGAGAGGAGAGAGGAAAATGAACCGTTCCTTCGCGCAGGCCCCGCCTGACTTCCTCGGAAGCGTGAGGTTTCTCTCAGAAAGAGTGCCAAAGAGGAGGAACCCAGAGTGTGTCCGAGCTGCGGATGGATCCGGAAGCATGGCACCGTGAGGCTTGGTGTGAGTCAAGCGTGGCTTGAGGAAGATGATGGTCAAACCCACAAGAATGTTTCTTGGGACGGCCTCAGTGTGTGGGTAACTACAACCAGAAGAGTGTTCTTTTATCTCCGTATGTACTGTACCCTAGCTCTTCAAAACTGTCTGGGAAAACAAGGGCAAAGGTCAGAGCGTCCTTCAGAAGAGCTGCGTTAACCTTTCAAGGCCAGCACCTGCCTGGGTATGGCCAGCACACAACTGGATAAAACCTAGCGAGCTCGGGAGTTCAGTCAGTTCTGCCCGCGCGCGCAGTGCTGGGCTGAGGTAAGGGGAGGACTTTGCGAGCTCCAAGGGAGTGGTGGAAGTGAGACCGGCCCTGAGCTCGGACAGCGGAGGCCCGGCCCGAGGGGTACAGAAAGGTGGGCGCGTGCCCATCCTGTGCTCCTTCAGTGTCCCCGGTCTCCGCAGGACAGGCGGGTCTGCAACCTGCACCTCTACATGTGTGTGCGCTGTCAACAGACAGCCCCAGAGTTGGGACCGGAGCTGCGCCCCCTGCTAAGCCCTGCCACTGTCTTGTCACATAAATTTAAAAACTATGGAAATCTCCATAGTTTAAACATTTTTTAAAACAAAAGTCAAATATCTGCTCTTTGGAGAACAATTCTTTTTTAAATATCGAGGAGGGTGAGCTCTGTAGGAGTGCTTTGAAAATTAAAACACTAGGCAAGAGACAAAAAATAATCCACAAAAAAGCCCAGGCCCTGCTCTCCAGTCGCGGAGTTCCTGGTCTCCAGTGTTGTCATGTACACTCAGCTTTCAAGAATCTTTCCTACTTTTTACAATCTGTATGCTTATTTAGTAAAATTTCTGTTACATTGATTGCTTTGGGTTGCTTGGTTACTCTGTGACTACTTCAGTATCATCCTTAAAATTAATGTTCAGTGCTAGGCATCATGCTGCCTGTACAGGTCACACCTGTAACCCCGGCACGCAGGAGGCTGAGATGGGAAGACTGCCGGAGTTCAAGGCCAGCCTGAGCTACACAGTGAGATCCTGTCTACAAAAAGTCTTCAAAAATAATGTTTATCAAATCAGAGGTCAGTGTGTTTATCTAGTTAGTGTGCCAGCCTGAGCTACGCAGTGAGATCCTGTCTACAAAAAGTCTTCAAAAATAATGTTCATCAAATCAGAGGTCAGTGTGTTTATCTAGTTAGTGCACATTAAAATGAGTTCATACTTCCAACTTTATATAGTATATGTCAATAAACACTGTCCAGAAAAAAGAAGACCCTAAAATGCAGGCAAGTAATTGAGACTGAATAGGATAAGAAAAGTTTTACAAATGTTATTTGTTTCCACAACCGTTGCTCTTCCTAAAAAATGCAGTCTTGATTGTTAACTCAAGGTGAACTGGAAATTTATTTTGAAAATTTTTTCATAATAATTAAAGTCCTCTGAAAATATAACATCCCGAGGAAAAAATTTATTCAGGTTTTTAAAAATCTATCTCAGTCTAACAACTTGTATTTACCAAAGAAAAGGGACCCTGGCATATCGGAAGTCTCAGAGAGTTTCTGGGTGGTCGTGTTTTGTAGTGTTTGTTTACCTCAGTCTCACTTCACAGTCTAAGCTGGCCTTGAACTTGTGATATCTTGTCTTAGCTTCCCAAGTGCTGAGATTACAGCACATACTATCACATCGGGCCTGAACATTTCTGGAATATCTATTTGAAAAGCCAGCGTGCAACCCTGCCCCAGCCCTCGCTATAGTTAGCATGCTGGCATCATGATATAATTTAATGACTGAGTCTCAAGTCAGAGTGGCCCTGTACTGTCCCCATGACAGCCATTGAGGCACGAAGGTGCAGAGAACCTCAGGTCACATCCAAAGCGTCCTGAACTCCAGTCTTTGTGCTCAGAGGCCAGATGGACAGACAGACGTCAACAAATATTCTACCTGGACAGACCTGCTCTGATTTTAAGGCCGGATGTCAGGGATCCAAGCCAGCTCGTGTTCTGGGAAAGTTTGGAACCTGAGGTGGAACCAGCTGTGTGCAGCTCCATCTAACCCGGGAGTGGATGGGCAGTGGCACCCCACGGCTCCTTTTCTGAGGATGTTTTGGAGGTTTCAACAGACAAACAGACCTATCAATCACCACGAGGGCATCGTCCCCTTCGCATTATCCCTCCAACTGTCTTCATCATGTACTCCATTTTACAGGAGTCTAAGGAGACCAGCTTCCTCCCCAGGGGAGCATGGCTCTCAGAGACACAGACCGAGTGCGATGTAACAGAAGAGGTGATCGTTCCATTTTTTTGTTTTGTTTTTGTTTTGTTTTGTTTTGTTTTTGAGACTGGGTCTCACTTTGTAGTTCAGGCTGGCTCTGAGCTCACTATCTACCCCAGGCTGGCTTCGAACTAACAGCATCCTCCTGCCTCTGCCTCTGCCTCCCGAGTGCTGGTATTACAGATGTGATAATACACAGCCCACTCTGTGTATTTTTAAAACCTACTACTTTTGTGCTTTGGAATTGGCCTAAATAAATAAATTGTGAGTCTTTTCATATTCTGCTTAATAACCCATTGTGGCATCTGAATAATGTAGGAATTTAATTCATTATTTAGAAATTGAGCTGCTGCAGTATTGAACTGGATGTTACATCTAACTGAGTCTGCCAGTCTCACTTAGCATTAGGCCTAACGGAATTTCTATGCCAGCTTCAAAATCAGAAGACAAAGAATTTGATTTCTAAAGTCAGAGCGAACCTATCAGTTACTGACGACCCTTGATGTGACCTCTCATCCTTAGAAATGCATAGAGCGATTTCAGACCAAATGCTGAGAGTCTCTGCTTGTTTAATCAAATCTCGTTCTCCAGCGTGTCTGTGAGAGGCTAGCGGAAAGCGGTGAGATTGGGGCTAACTGCGGCCTCGAGTCGGCCGAAGCAGACGCATGCGCTCTGAGTTCTAGAACTCGGCTCTCCCCGTCGACTGGACTCCTACAACAACTGTCACCTCCTCCAAACGCTTTTGCCAAGTTCAAGGTCAGTGGTATAAGTGCGATGAGGAAACGTCGTGTGATTAATGCTGTGAAGAGCACAAGAGACGCAGTCGAACTTCCTCCCCAGAAGCGCACTACACGAGAAGCAGGGCCAACCCAGCCCTGAGGAGGAAGCAGTCGGCAGTGTTAAAAGCTGCCTATTGATTTGTGCCCCTGCTGAAAGCATGTACTGATGTAAATGAAAATGTGTCAAGAGTTGGTATCGATTTTTTAAGCCAGCCCACCCCTGGGGAAATGCTGCAAGCCACACGACTGCTCTTGTCTGTGGGTGAAATAAGGCTCCTTTCCACAAGACTACACACATCCAGGCATCAAGTTTTTCTCTTTACCTGAGGTGCCGTAGGAGGCCAGTCCGTCTTCTACAGTCTCCACGTGGCAAGAGCGGCCCCGAGTGCGTGTGAGTGGAGACTAGGGCTCGTCCCCCTGATCTGTACGTCGGCCATTTGTACAGCGTTCTCAACTTGTGCGTGCGCCAAAAGCTGGGGTTTGTCGTTTGCCAGCACTAAGATTCAATTTATTTATAGACAACCCTATTCAAAGACACCCACAACAGAGGATAATAAAATGTGAAGTGTGCCAGAATACCAGACTCAAAGTTGGGACTTGTGCCTCAGTTGTGGAAAACAGCCACATTGTCTTGCTCTCTTGGGAGTATTTTCCTCCGTGTGCCGTAGTCACACCCTGCGGTGTCGGTAATACTGGCTGACAAAGCAAGAAAAGGCCGCGAGTGAGGTAAGCTTGGGCTTTCATGCAAATCCCTGGGATTTCAGCTGCAGGGCGAGCTTCACCTCCTGACCACCAGGGGCCAGTCGTGGACTCTCACTGAGGAGGGAAAGAGCCATCACCTGCCAATGTGAGCAGATTAGTTAGAATCAACAACTGGGGCCGAAGAAAACCGTAGTAAACTGACAAGGGAACTATGGCCTCCCTCCACGGCAGCTGAGAGCCCTCCATCTCTCGCGCTGATCCGTTAGCCTTCAGCAAAACTTTTACTTGATGAGTTCATTTTGCAAGATGATTAGTTTGTTGTTCATTATTACTCAGTGAGCTTAGTGATATCCTGCGATTTATGATCCGTGTAATTTATCCTGGAGATCACAGTAAAAATGCGCTGAAGTAGAACTTAGAATGAGAACTATGATGAGAAGATAATTCTACAGTGAAAGCCCCATGGGAAAGTGTAGACATGCAGCAAAGACTTTGAGAAGAAAGTTCCTGCTTTGTAATAACCAGAAACACAAATGAGGTCACAAACCCTCTACATAGACTTTTACTCAGGAGCACTGACTTAAAACACTGACCGTCATCTGTCCATCACAAAATGTACAGGTCTCTCCAGCCTGCAGGGTTGTCAGTTACTGTCAGCTGCTGTCAGGCCAAGGCCTGCGGATGACACCCCAGGGCCTGCACCTCTACCTGCTGGCTTTCGGGAAGCCCTGCTAAACAAGGAGCAATTGTCCTGGGCCACAGTTACTGAACATAAGCAGCAAAACCTCCTGTAGACTATTTTCATTGTAACATCTACTGATCAGGGCAGGCAGGCGTGGTGGTGCACTCCTGTAATACCAGACTTGAGAGGCTGGGGCAGGAAGATCATTGTGAGTTCAAGTTCAAGGCCACCTTGGGCTACATAATGAGACCTGTATCAAAAAACTAAAACAAACAAACAAATAAAATAAAACTAGGAGGACATTGGACCTTGTTTTGGTGAGAAGAATGTATCCATGTCTGATTCAGTGGGGGTGATGACCCAGGTTTATAATCAAGCGTCATTAGTTAGAGATGTCTTCCTGCGACCTGAGGGCCAGGTCACAGGTGCTCAAGGGGAGGCTGCAGCGAGGTCAGGACCCGGCCGCCGCCAGCTCCCCACCTGCCCACCCGTCCGCCGTGTGGACGCAGCCTGCTCTGTCTTGGAGGCCACATGTCCAGTGTGCAGTCTTTAATTATCTCAAGCAAGATGTGTCCGTGTACTGCAGTTGTGTTAGCAATAGTGTGCAGCTCTGTCACTGCGTGGGAGGAAGCACATCAGTGGACATGTGTGTCCAGAGGTGTGTGTTCATGTGCACGTGTACAGGATGGCTGACTTCCCTACAATATTATATCCTCACTTTTCATCCTGAAACCAAAGACACATTCCAGTGCCTTCTACAGTTGCTGTTCTAGGATAAGCTTGAATTAACAAAAAAAATATGATTTGGAATAAAAGTAAATGCTTTTCCTTCTCCACTGTACTTGGCATAGCTGCCTAATCCCCATTTGTCCGGTAATTCCTGGTCTTTCTCACACGCAGGCATACAAGTCCCATTTTCAAATACACATATATATAGGTAGGTGAGAGAAAATAATTTGAAAATAATAAACCTAGAAATATAGATAATATCATCTATATATAATGCAGTGTGCATAAACTATTTGTCATACATTTGACTGGTTCCAGCTTTAGCAGCTACCTATGTTTTCAAATATGTTATCCAAAGTATGCCATTAACAAACTAAAGTTCTAATTTCAACTGGAGTTTCCAGCATAAAGGCTTTTGTTTAGGTTTTTTAGTTAGTTTGTTTGTTTTTTTTATAGAAAGAAACAAAGATCTTTTAGAAGAGAATCATCCCGGCCGAGATCTTCCATGACCTCACCAGAGTGGGATTATTAGGGTGCCCCATAGTGGCAGCTGCATTTCTAGTAAATTCTCAAACTAAAGAATGAAGTTACTCTTCCTAATTACTTGGCCAATTTGATACTCCTGACCGTGTTTCGTCATCCCGATCTACCCAGGAAAAGTCCTATTTTGTTGCTGTTTAATTTCCAGACTTTTCTCCTACAGGCTGCCTTTGCTTTTGAAGGTTCTAGAGAAAGGGACACATAAGTAAATGTAAGGATGAGATGGGGAAAATGTACACATTTATAAAACTGAAATGAAGGATGAAATATTTGCCCAAAATAAAATTTCTGAGTACTCTTTTCTGAAGTAGAATTTAAAATCTGTATTAAAAATTTTGGCTGGGGGCCAGGGAGTTAGCTCAGTGATTCCGGCACCTGTCTTGCAAGCACAAGGACCCAGGTTCGATTCCCTGGTAACCACATACAATACTGGGCGTGGAGACTCACGCCCAGCAGCAGTCAACACCACAAACCCCAGTGCCGGGCGTGGTGGCTCACGCCTGTCATCCCAGCACTCCGGAGGCAGAGACAGGAGTATTGCTGTGATGTGAGTTGGAGGCTGAGCTCAGGGCCAGCCTGAACCCCAAAGTGAGACCTTGTCTCAAAAAACCAAAAGAAAAAAAATTTTTTGGCTGGGAAGTAACCAGCTCAGAGAAGAATGAAAATGTATTTTATCCTCTGATAAAAATACAGAGGAAAAAGAATAAGGAAGGAAAGCTATGGAAAATGGCTTTTCTTTCTCATTTCCATACTTGTCACCTCAAATAACTGATTGATTCAACTGCTTCATATTTTCAGACCACAAAATAGACCCAAACACAGTTCCATACTGTGTTCCTGTCTACGCAGGATCTTCTATGTTCCTGCTGTAGCGTTTGACAAGAACAGAAACAACTAAAAAACGCGCGGCTCGGTGCTCTTGTTGCTGGAACGTCCTGCCTGTCTGTGGAAACAGATCACCGTGTTATGTGCAGGGTGCTGAATACCAGCATTTCCTTCCCTAGTAATAAGGCTTTGACCATGAATATGAGTTAATGTTGCAGGAAAAACTTTTCAGGCAGATGTTTCATTTTACATGTCTTAGAATGATAAATAAAAATTACTCTCAGAACTTGACCTTTCTTCTTAAGTCCACCTATGTAGAACTAGACTTTCCATGGAATCTCTCAATGGGGCATGCTGTAATATGCACAGTTAGATTTTTCAGACTATACCATCTCTTGAATAGGCTTACACAATATAATGTCCAATTGCTTATAAATATATTGATATCGTACATATTTGCAGATATATTTCATGCTAGCAAATAATCATTGATGTAACAGAATGTTTCGGATAATAAAAATTTTAATCTTTCTGGCTTCCTTAGGAATGAAAGTAATCAGGAAACTAGATGAAATGCTTTCTTTTTTATTAAACAAAGAAACTGAGTTCAATGCAGCGCATTCTGCGTTTATCAGGTGCATGTTTACATTTGCATTGCTGAGTTACGTACCATAACTACGTTTTTAACCCTAGCAAACCTTAAAATAATAAAGTTCCATTCCAAGCTCTATACAAACATATGAAAGTTGACGGTGTAAGGCGTCCACTTTAAGTCGCAGAGCCCTGGAGTTCGTTGTTCTATCGCCTTTGCTGCGTCACTCCGCTCTCCCTGCTGTTGTGGGAATGTTAGCGCGCCCCCTAGTGGCATCTGCGTATCTAGTAAGTTCTCAGACTAAACAATGAAGTTACTCTTCCTAATTACTTGACCAATATGATACCTAGACATACTGTTCCTAATTTATCAATTCAAATAGGTTTATTTTATATTTCACATACATTGTGCAAGTTTAGACCATCAAAAGCATTTTTATTACCTTCAGTTATTAAAATGCTCACTTGCTGAACTCTCATTCTCATCTTGTGATGTTTCCAATCATCTGAAAATCTATCTAGAGATTCCCTATGAAAAATATTTTCATGGGAAATAAAATCCTCATAGTAATTTTGGAATAAAAGATCAAGTCAATACCAGTTTAAATATTACTGTAGTAAAGAGGAGTGTTTATCACCCTGTCACCCCGCAGAACATTGTCTACAAAATGTTACCCAACATTTTCCCCAGGGAACCGGGCGCCAAGCTTGGGACTTTCTGGCTCTTTTTTTTTAATTGAAATCTTTATTGGTGCATTACATAAACGCATCATGACTGGACTCCATAATGGGGATTTGTACCAGTATAAGACACAACTTAATTCTCATTTTTTCCCATAGCCCTACCCACCCTACCACCCCCCTATATACATAAAATTTGTTTCCTTTCTTTTTTTGTTACAATCTCCTTATTTTTCCCCCTTCACCCTATTTTACTTTGAGCATTTTCTATTTTACAATACATAACATACAATTCTAGAAGTCATTTAGATCTTTATTTTCTCATACCAGAGAAAAGATGCGATATGTACCTATCTGTGACCTATTTATTTCACTTATGAGGATATCCTCAAGGTATGTCCATTTAAGTATAAATGATTCAAACTTATCATTTTTTATGGCAGAGTACTACTCCATTCTGTAGAAGAACCACAGCTTTTTTATCCAATCTCCAGTTGATGGACACTTGGGTTGTTTCCAGTATGTAGCAATCACAAACTGAGCTGCTATAAACATGGGTGCACATATGTCACTGTGATATGAGTCTTTTAATTCTTGTGTGTATAAACCTAGCAGGGTGATGGCTGGGTCCAATGGGACCTCCAATCCTAGCTTTTTGAGGAATCTCCAAACTGATCTCCACTGAGGTTGTACGAGTCTACAGTCCCACCAACAGTGGAGAAGGGTTCCTTCTTCTCCACAGCCTCGCCAACATTTGCCGTTGGCTGAATCTGAAATGGCAGCCATTCTATGTGGAGTGAGATGAAATCTCAGTGTTGTTTTCATCTGCATCTCTTGAATGACTAATGATGTTGAGCATTTCTTCATATGTTTCTTAGCTGTTCTTACTAAAGAGCTCAAAAAAATCAGCTCACCTAAATTTAAAGACCCAATTAAAATATGGGCACCTGAAAGGGACTTTCTGGCTCTCACGACTGAGACTGGCCAGTGTGCGGAAGACACCTCCGGGAAGGAATGAGCGCCGCTCCTCCTGCGGGGTCTGGTCCACGCTGTGCGTGTCTTGTTCTCCTTTGCAGGAGGAGAGCTCCCGGGTTAACTGCGCTGCCCCGGGATCCTGAGGGTCGCGGGGGGCTGGAAGAGGCGACCGCTGGGGAGTCGTGTCCGCAGGAGCTCGAGGCCTGAGCCTGCGAAATGGTGGGCGCTTAGTCCTTTTTAATGTGACACAGTAAAGACGCGCTGCCACCGGCCTCTTGTCATGTCCTAAAACGGTTCTTCTGTGAGTCTTTCCACGGCTTCCCCCATAGCCTGAGCCAACCTCAAACATTTCAGGCACTTTCTGCTGACTAAAGAACCGGCTCAGCCCTCAGTCACTGCACGCAGCGCCGTGGGACTACTCGATCTTCCCTAAAGTCCGCACGACCTGAGAGGCAGGTCCCAGCCGGTTTAGGCCCCGTGGCCGCCACAGCACTGACCGAGGCCCCAGAACCGCTTCCAAAGGCGCAGGAGGCGAGTATAGTTTGTTGAGAGTCAGGAGTAGTGTGATGAGAATTAATGGTAATGCGTCTTGTGCTTTAATATTTTGAATTTAAATATTAACTGTATTTTTATCACACCCAAGTACAAATATGAAAATAGTATGAATTTGTCCTGGAAACTACCGTACACCGTGAGCCTTACCGAAAGTGAGAGGCGGGTGTCTAGGGCAGGAGTGTGGGCCGCAGTGGGGGAGGCCGGGGGCTGCAGCCAACAGCAGCGCAGAGCATCGCGGGCTGGTCATATTTGTGCTCTAAGCAGTAGATCAGGGATTGGGATGGAGGATAAATCTGAGAGCAACTAAGGTCCACGCCTGACTGAGCAGCAGCTCAGAGGGCAAAGGCAAAAGCAAACGGAGGATGTCACAAGGCGTCTCCACAGTGGCAGGAGGTCGTTTCTGGGCTCTGGCTGCTGAGCACCAGTGGACTGGACCGGCCCTGGCACAGACCACACCACCCTCTCCGCTCAGGCCTTCGACCAGCTGCTCTGCCCTCGGCAGTACCGCTCACGCCTCCCTGAGCGCGGGCTCCAGCCCTGAGGAAAGACGCGGCCTGTCTGATCCGAATCTCTCCTCACTGGAGGGCAGGAGGCAGCACAAGAGAGCTGGGCGGAAGTGGGGCTGGGAAGTTGGAAGCCCTGGACGGTGGGGCCAGTCCTGAGGATGGAGAGGAGCCCAGGGTGGCTCGAGGGCTCCACCGTGACAGAGGGAGGATGGACGCAAGTTGCTGCCAGGAGACAGGAGCAAAAAAGGACCAGTCACCTACGCTACAGGTGCAGCCTTAAAGCCGCAGCCCCTTGTCACCTGCTGCTCTGAGCCACCAACTTGGGCCTGGCGAGGTGTCTGCCCCCCTCAGGGTTTCCTGAGGCTGCCATGGAGCTCAGGTCACATATAAAGGGCCAACTAAGGAAAGGCTCGATGATATTTGCTTCCAAGGGGCCAAGGCCCCTCAAGACCAGCCCCAGAATGGCCTGTGTGTCACAGAGTGAGGCCCTGGCCTGTGTTACATTCTCCTCGCCAGTCACAAGTCTCCGCTCCATGCACACTCAGGAGGAAGGAGCTCTGCCCACAGAGGCCAGGGCCCGAGAAAGCACAAACTGTCCTCGAGAGGGTCTGCCATGGTCAGAAAACATAAAACTCCGAGTGTCTTTGCTCTACTTCAAGACGCTCCACCTCACCATCATGTGGACCATTATTCCACCGCGATAGGGTTATTAGACTAAAAATGTCTGCCATGTGGGGAGAGAAATAAATGAATAAATTCATTTTCTCATCTTCAAGATCCATTCAGAAAAAGTTGCATTACAGATTTTGAAAACTGAAAATGCTTAATCCTAGATATCATTATAATACTATGGGACAGTTGCTGGATGTTTTCCTATCTACTCTGAGATCTGACAATGTATTTAATGAAGCAGTATAAAATAATTTTAAATTCTTTCTTCTTCACATACTTCCCCCCAAAACCAAGAGTTTGGGGAAGTAGACACAGTCCTACAAGTGCATGCATTTTATCTACTCTCCTGGGTTATAATGACTGTCAAACATGCCTAGCTCCCCTCCCCCTTCCTCCCATGAAACCTCTCTATCCCAGCACAAGCTGCAACCGTCTCACATCTGGGTAACTCTGCACCAGCCCCACCTATGATCTTCCCTCTCTGTGTCAATGCTACACACACACAGACAGCTTTTAAGAGGCAAAGTTTCTTTTTCAGTCTTTGGTGTTCATTTCCCCTTCCTGCACTTTCTTCCACACACCCCCACTGCCTCTTCAGAAAACCTACCATCTGACACACTGGCCAATTCAAACTTACTTTCATTCATTAGTAAAACCACACCACCTTTCCGTCTTCACTGTAAAAGGCCAGCTTGTCCCTCAGTCCTTCTCTCCGTGTGGCCTGCAGCTCCGGCTCAGTCAGTGCCTCCCCTGTCATCCTGCGTGGCCCCACAGCCACAGCAGAGGAGACTGAGGCAAGTGGTTACAGCGGAGCCACAGCTTGGGAAGGAGGGGGACAAAATCAGCAGAAACAGGAATCAACCACCCCAAACGGTCGGCTGAACTATCGCAAGTATCCAGGGCTGAAAACACAGGGGAACAAGGCAGACAGAAGGCACCGTGGAGGCTCCAAAATCCAGAGCACAAAGGAACACAGAGTTACATATGTGGGTGCTTTGGGATCCAGAGGACGAGTGGGGAAGAAGGCAGACGAGACACCGAGTCTGCTGTGACCTCCTATCAGCCCGGTGCCTGTGGGTGTCATGGGCTCCGACACCAGTCTTGTTTGGGTTCGAATTCATCTCCCCCATGTGCTGTGCTACCTCAAACCATTTCAAGCTTCTCCGGGCTGCAGTACACTCATCTGCAAGATGCACATGGGCCTGTCAACATCAGGGCACTGAGGACTTCAGTGCAACCCGTATATAGGAAACGCTTGGCAGCTGGCAGGTACGCAACTTTTATAGACTTCATCATTTTTATATTTGTATATGTTTCATCTGGCAAGTCCAAAATGGCTACCAAGTTTTATGTATTCCTCAGTCTTTCCCAAGGGCTGTGTGAGCTCTCTCCATTCTTATGACCCCTCATCTGCCCACACATTGTGCATTTATCATGAAATCTTGTGCCACATATAATTCAATTACTTGAACGAATTTCCCCAAAGATACCATGCTCTCCTTAAAGAGAAGTTCTCCAACCTGAGCTCCTTACAGACTCAGCTGTTCCTGTCTCCCAGCCCTCACTCACTCACCCATTCATTCATTCATTCATTCATTTATAGGGTGCACCGAGCACCCACAGGTGCTCATACCAGGCACGAGCAAGGACCCCTGGAGGCAGGTGCGGGTTATTTCATTCAGGAAGAGCTCTGTGGATCCTGAAGATGGAAATCTCACGAGTCGTCTTGCTCAGTTCTTTCCCTCCACAGAGGTGTGACAGATGTGCACGGAAACAGTGCTTCCATGGCTTCCCCTCCTCTGACCAGTCTTTATACTGCTGAGTCCATGTTGTTTGGAAGAATAGGGAGAAAGCGAGGATGGTGTAAGCAGAGAAGTCTGGAATGAACTGTTGGCCTCTGCCATGTCACTCTGGGAGAAAGTTGCCCGCAATGTACAGGGAAGGGCACCTGCGGTCTCTGGGGTCCGTGCAACTCTGTGCTCTGGACTGCACCCCCACACACACAGGTCTCCTACGGGAGAAGCGGAGGAAGCACAAGTCACTTGGGAGGACACAAGGCCGATTTGTGCAAGCCTGCTGGAAAGGCCTAGACAGCTTCCTCCTGCAGCCGTTCCAGGCAGTGCTTCGGGATGTGGAAGGACACGTGTAAGCATTTGTGTACAGAGATACACTGCAGTCAATAATGGGAGGCTGGGCATCTGAACGCTCAGCAGCGTGAATCAAACTGTTTGTTCAGCACCTTCGATACCTCATCACAAACTTCTTCCAGGATCAGCGTTCCAACGTGCAGATCAACACTCAGGTTCGGTGGGCTAATGAGACACAACTTATTAATCCTACAAGGAAATCTTAATTAGACACTAGACCCCTGCTTGTTTCATTGTTAAATACTACCCAGTCCCTAAAGAACTGGAAAATAAATAGGGAACAGAATTGAATGTGGTATTACAATCAGGCCCTCTGAAATGAAAGCCGTGATTTTTCCCATGCATGAGAGGCAAGTGTCACTTTTCCCCTTAAATAGCTAAGTATTTGCATGTGTAATAAAAGTGTGGTACCAACATTCTTGAAGTACTCGGGCCTGAGGACAGTGGAGACGTAGGAGGTGGTGACTCCCCAGAACCCTGCTGCGAAGGCAGGTTCATCGTTGACTTCAGGGGAGCAACGTTAATCACCATCCAGGTTCATTAGCAACATGATCTCGTTATTATTTACTTCCTGTTTGTTTTGTAGGGTTTTCTACACTATTTTTAATACTAAAGATTTCTTGATGAAAGTCTAAATATTTTGAGATACCTTCATTTTATCTCCTGCTACCTTGTTTTCAATCTGCCCATCGTACCCAGAAAGGATGTGGGAAAAGGGAGGGATGGGGCTCCAGCACAGGGGTAGCAAGCGTCCTCAGCTTCCCAGGTCCAGAAAAACAGAGCAGCATGGTCGTGGCCCTGCACAGCACTGACGGATGTTCCCACCGTGTTCGTTCCTCCAAATTTTATTTTCAGAAGTGGGTAAAAGACAATTCAGAAAGAAGGGAGGGAGTGAACCTGTGACATTTACCACGTCATTATAAGTCCCCTTGCTAAAGTACAGCGAAGAAAGTATAGTTGACATTTTATGTACAATCAGCTACCAAGTATGCAAAGCTGGTCACGTAGTCACCTCTAGACAGAGGAGAGTCTCCTGACACAGGTGGACTGTGTGTGAGACACTGAGATTCCCATGGAAGCAACCACGCCAAGATTCCTCACATAATTTGGTCCTATTCATTTATTTTGTTTAAAATCGTAGACCACATTGTTTTCACCTTCTCTGAAAAGAAAAGTCATTCAAGCCTACACTTCACATTCCAAAATTATTAAGCTATTTTTTAAAGGGACCCTTCTATCTTTATTTATTTATTGTACTATGGAACCAGGGATTGAACTCAGGACCCTGCCCTTGTCCGGCTGCTGCTCCCTAAGCCACACCCCCAGGCCTCATTAAGATTTTTGTTTTGTTTTGTTTTTGAGACAGGGTCTCGCTTTGTAGTTCAGGCTGGTCCAGAGCTCACTGTTGGTTGCTGTCTAAGTGAGGTTTTCCTGGCCGGAGAGGATGAGGCACAGAGTCAAGCACAGACTCTGGAGAATGTGTTCTGGAACTTCTGATTTATTAGGTTTAAGTGTTACATATATAGCAAAAGGTCACAGGGCGGGGTGAAGGTTAGGAGGAAGGGAGGGTCTATAGGTTTGACCTAGGGTTTTGCCCAATAAAGGAACTTTGTGAGTGGGTGGTCTATATGGCACTAGCTATGGGGGAAGGTGAGGCCATGGGTGAGAGACAAGAGGGGTGGGGCTACCAAGATGGCCGCTGACAAGGTTCAACGTGTGGGAGCGAGTGTGCTCGAGCCTCTAAGGGTCTCCAAATCTGCAGGGAGATACAGTCTCAACCTTTAGGCTCAGAAGACAGGCATAAGGTTCGCTTGCCCTAGCCAGACTTGAAGCTCTCCCTTAACTATGTAGCCCAGGCTAGCCTTGAGCTCACAGCAATCCTCCTGCCTCTCCCTCCTGAGTACTGGGATTACAGGTGTGAGCCACCACGCCCAGCATTGTGGAATGTGGTAATGATTGCTGGTGGGCATGAGTTAGCACGCCTGGCATTATATGTGGTTACCAGGAATCAAACTCAAGATCTTGGGCTTGCAAGACAGACACAGGAACCACTGAGCTAAATCCCAGCCTCTCATTAAGCTTTTGAAAGGGAAAATTCCACTGTTCACACATCACAAAGAAATATCAGCAAGTGCCTCAGCATAACTGAAACTGTATCTGGTAGCCCGCACAATCAAGTTTTAGGTAATCTATATATACCATTATTCTAGTTACTGTTACATTAGATAAAATTATTAAAAATCATTTTTTCATGCATATTAACTAACAAGTTGAAAAACTGAATATTCTGCATATATTAGCTTGTGAGATTAGCATCACCCGTAGACCACTGGCCTCTCTACTCAGTGGCCTCACCTCACAACCTCTCCTGGGAGAAATGAGTATGTGCTCACGAGTGCAGTGAGAAATAGAAGGGGGGCAGTCATGTCTAAAATAACACGAAGACCCGAACAACATCAAGTTTGCTGGGTGGTGTTAGATCAGTGTAAGAAAATGCCTTTGGAGTCAGCATGGTGGTGCGTATCTATAATCTCTGTCCTCTGGGAAGCTGAGGGAGGAAGACTGAAATTGAAGCCCAGGTTAGGCAATTTAGCAAAACCCCGTCTCGACATAAAGTATAAAAAGGACTGGGGATGGGGCTGAGTGAAAAGGTCCTGGGTTCAAACTCCATTATTGCATAAACAAGCAGTTAACTTCTTTGAGTTTTGGGTGCCATCATTCAAAGTGGGGCTGCTAACAGAAGCCACATCTGCTTGCTTTGGGAACTCGATGCTATGTCGGGGAACAGTGATCTGCAGAATGCTGAGCGGGTGTGCGAAAGAGACCAAGACCTGAAAACACAGGGAAATCTAGGAGAATCTACCACTGCTGTGAGAAAACTGCAGAAACCATATTCTGTGCTTGTTCATAAGACAAAGGGCCGCAAGAGAAGCATTCTCTGGATCGGAGAGGGCATCTGAGAGGGAAAGAGGGTTGGGCTCGCGACTCCACACCTGCCCGGTGCCACGGCTAGAAGAACCCCTCATGGCTGATTAAAGCGCTGTTCCACACCCAGTGTCCGCTGTTTCCACAGCTCCCCTGCCGACGTGCTGCAGTGGCAACACCGGCTCTGGGCTCGGGAATCGCGTGGTCCTGGCCACATTCGCTAGGGGAGCTCACTGCCCCGTCCGCTCACTGGCTCGGCGAGTCCGTGACGCTGGACCTCTGAGGCGTCTGTCCTGCCCGAGCACAGGACAGAACAGGCGCCTCTCTCGCCTCTTCCCTTCCACCGAGCTCCTGCAGCTCTCAGCATCTCCCCCGCGGACAGCCGGCTCTCTCGCAGCACTTCTAAGTCTCTGCCGGTCTAATGTTTTGAATCTGTTTCTCCCTGAAGATGTTGATTCTTCGTGCTTCTCCCAAGTCTCTCAGAATCTGTCCCCCTTTGTTAAATCATGTGGTCTGTGTACATGTACACAGGTTAACACCCGAACAAGTCTACATGTATGTGCTTTTTCTAAAATAGAATTCTTCCATTCAGTTTATGCAGTAGGCAGTTTTGAGATTGATAGAAGCCGCTTAGCTCTTTGTAGAGGTTCGTACAGTCCATGTGTTAAGTAGTCTTATCCTCTACATAGTTAGGATGTAACCAAAGAGAAAAACATACATTCACAAGTAAATCCAAATCAGAGCCCACCCTTCAGGAGAAAGAACGCTTTTCAGTGAAGGAATCAGAGGTTTCCTGTGGGTAGAGCCGACAGGGGCATGAGAGAAGACTCAGGATAATGGTAGAAAAGAGAAAATGTCTCCCAGAGGTCAGGCCCGAGAAAGCGCTGGGGTCTGAGGAATGCTGGCCCCAGGGGACACGAAAGCCAGGCCGGTGGAGAAAGTGACCCCAAGACGCAGACCCTGAAGCCAAAGACAGGCGCTGAACCTTGTGCTCTAGCTCAGCACAGGCCGAAGTTAGTGGACAGCCACAGTATGGACTGCCAGGTAATGTAAAATTTTAGAAACTTCTGGAGAAAAGGTAAAAAGACATGGGTAAGATTATTTTAGAAATGTATCTCTTACCCTGTATGGCCAGCTGGCACTTCAGCGTGGAGTCCGGGTGTGGACTGTACAGCTGTCCTACGCCTCTAGCTCCGGAGGGCTCGGCGCGGTAGGTTCATCTCATCTGTGCCGGTGACCGTGGCCATGGCCGTGGCCGTGGCCGTGGATGGTGCCGCGCTGGGCTGCGCAGAAGCACCCCCGGAGCCGCCCGCAGGGGCTTATCAAAGGCATCTTTTTAGGCATCTTTTTAGGCATCTTCGTAAGAGCCTCTGGAGGAGACGCGGCCCAGACTTCAGGGTGTCCGAGTCCCAGGCGGGGTGAGGGTGGGGATGGGGACATGGCGAGAGCGACGCCCTGTCCTACACAACGGGGCGGAAGGCAGCTCTCTCTGCTTGTCCCTTAATCTCTGGTCTCCCTGGAACCTCGATTCTGTAAACACGGCCTGAACCTGTGATGAGCTGTGTGGACGCCCGAGGTCTGCGCTCCTGAGGACAGTTGCGGAAGCCGGCGGCAGCACCGCCCCTGGGCTCGCCCGACGCAGAGGAGGAAACGTCTGATTCTGCTGATTCCTCAGTGAACAGTGGGGGCCTTGGCAGCAGTGCGGAGGCGGCCATGGCATGGAAGACAGACACGCTCAGCTGCGCAGCGTCTCTAGGAAGACAGTGGCTGGCAGTTTAAACTCCAAGCCCTCAGAGCCGAACGTAAGGATCTGTCTCCAGCGAAAAGTCTTCAACTCTGGGGCTCAGTCCCGACCTCTCTGTCCAGGCTACGCAGGCCAAGCAGTTATGTGTACAGCGTGTGTCCCAGAGCCGCACCTTTGGCATTTGCCACTTTGTGTTCTGCGAACAAAAAGCCTCAGAGAAAAGTCGCCACATTCTTCTTCCTTGAAGCCACAGGTGACAGACTACACACACTTGTGCTCATTTCCTGTTGTTGCACAGCAGGTGGCCCCAGCCTGGCAGCAAAGCCATGCCCACCCCCCCAAGCTCGGTGTCCTGCTGGTCCCAAGTCCAGGCAGGACTATGGGGCTCCCTGCAGGGTCTTACAGCACTGAAGTCAGGCTGCAGCCCTCCTGCAGACTCCAGGGGAGAATCTGCTTCCAAATTCGTTCTTGAAGTTGGCTGAACCCGGTCCCTTGTCCCGGAGCAGAGAGGGGCTGGTTTTCCAGCTGGCTGTGAGCCAGCATCTGTCCGTCTGGCCTCCTACAGGCTGCTGTCCACATCTTCATCTTCAGGCCAGCGAGTGTGTATTTTTCACTAGCCAGCATCTCTAACTCCCTGTAGCGCCAGCTGAAGACATAGTCTCCCGTGTGAGTGTGGGACCTGCTCACCTGGATGACCTGCCTGGAGTCAGGTGATTACCAGCCACAACTGCAGGCTGGAAAACCGTTTTCCCCTAACAATGTAGCATAACCAAAGTGGCAGTGAAGGATTCACCTGTGTACACCTCAGTGTCTAGCCAGAAGACATTTCAGTGGAGTCAGTTTTTTCCCTTGTAAATGCAAAGAAGCTGTTGCCACCACATAAAATGCAACACATTTGTTTGAGTATCTACGAAAGGACAGATTTTCTCTTGGCTGAGTGGTAGGTTAGATGGGAGAAGATGGGAAAAAAGAGACATGAGCTTGAGGGAAAAGGTACACTTCTGAAGCAACTTCTGGCAGCTGGTAAAATGTTACCCTATGCCACTCTCACTGGGAAATAACCACAGTATTTGGTGAAATAGTTAACATACATTCCCCATAAAGATGTAACTGTGTCTATGAGGCTGCTTGGAAATGGGGACACCAGAGACCCGCAGTGTGGATTCCAGGAGGGTGCCCTTGTGAACAAGCTCCACGGCAGGCAAAGGCCCGGAACCTCTCCTGCCCTGGAGTCCTCGGCTTCTGCTTCGATGGCTGCGTGTTCTGCTTGGAGGGAAAAGCCATGGGCCACGTAGTGCAGGGAAATAGGGCTCCCCTAAAACCAGTACTCTGGGGCCTGCACTCTTCATGTGCAGATGGATTGGAATAAATCCCAACCTTCCACAAGAAAGCAATTTTGGCACAAAATTCTCTGAAGATCAGTGATTGCACAGCGATCAGTGCTTGAACCTGAAGTGCTGGTTGCTGCTGTAAAAATGGTACGACACCCCCAAGCATAGGGCAACTGGCAAAAGAAATGTAGTGCACCTTTTTTTTCCATTTTACCATCAGATATTTTCTTTCCCTTCTTTGCTTTACCCTTTGTCAATTTCTAATCCGCAGCAACACAACCCAGAGGACAGTGGTATAATATACATAATGGGTTATGTTGAAAAAAAGTCTTTGAATTCTACACCCAGACTGAAAGGAGCATGAGAAATGAGATCCATATTTAAACACAAACTGAGTGAATTTATACCCAAAGACTTCTCATAAAGGATATTCTGTTTTCAGAAAAATACAAGCACTTATTATATTAATATCAGGAATACAGTATAATTAGCAGAGGAACAATTCAGGCTAACATGAATATCTGGGAAAAATTAAATAATAGCTGTTTTAAGAATAGCCCCAAATATACCACCCACAGTCTGCGAAGCTCCGCTCTCATTGGCAGGAGCGTGTGGCAGTCATCAGCCCCACAGCGCCATTAAACAGCACGTATGTTAGCAGAGAAGTGTCAGTGCCCAGGAAGCAATACCTGCCTCTGTTATCCCCACCACTGTGCGATCATCTGGAACTTCTGTCCTGAATTCTGGTCAGAAAAGAGCATGGCATTTGCCAGTGTCAAGACCTGTCCCGACTGCCGCCCTGGTCTGACCACCAGCAGAGGCTCCCGGAGACAGACTCCGCATCGCCTCCTCTGAGCCCTGTTCCTGTGAGCTGGACTCAGCACAGAGGAACTTCAGTCTCAGCACAAAGGTTTCAAGCACACGTGGAGAAATCCAAACCAAGTCCCATGAGGCACCCAGCAGTGGGAGCCAGGTCCCTCCTTAACGTGCCAAACTGAGGCTTCTCAGAGCTGCACATAGAGTTTCCATTTGTTTCAGCAAAGGTGGATTGTGGGCTCCTGAACGCCCTTGCAGGTATAAATCCTTTCTCTGCCTCTTTGAGATGTAAGGCTTCTACTAATCAAGACTGTCTCTTAAGGACCTGGAGGAACCATCCCTTTTAACTGCAGACCTCTGTGGGATGCCACTCCCTGCCCATGCCAGCCTGCAAGCTCTGCTACTGCTGGAAGGGATCTTCTCTCTCTCTCTGTCTCTCTCTCTCTGTCTCTCTGTCTCTCTGTGTCTGTCTGTCTCTGTCTCTCTGTCTGTCTGTCTCCCCTTCTCTCTTTCTCTCTCTCCCCCTTGCTTGCTCTCTTTCCCTGTCCCTATTGGAAGGAAAGAGCTGGATTTCTACTGGTGCCTTCTTTCTATTAGCTCACACTTGTGTACATAGTAAATGCAGTCATTATAGGGGATGGATATGTATAATCATTGCATCTTAATCCTTTTTATTTCACCTTCCATACTCTCCCATTCCCAGGTCCAATTTGCAAAACTGTCTTCTATCCTGGAGACACGAAAAGGTTATCAGCCCAGCAAATGTCAATTGATAAACCTACATGGCCCAAACACAGAGCAACTCGCTTCCTGCTTTGTGTAGGTTTCTTCTCCTCTGCCTTGACGTAAACCCTTAGTCCACCTCATGGCTCACTCACTTTCTCTTCTTTTCTCCTTAAAATACCTAGTTACCTATACATAGCTGGAGCAGAGCTCTTTCCTTACTGAAGCCACTTTCTCCTCTCCTGGAGTTGTTCTACTCAGTGAAACACAACTTTGCCACAGTTAAGTCGTGTCCAGCTTTGCATCATGCAGTACTTGAGAGCCTGGCGTAGACATCGTAATAGGATTGTCTGGTCCCAGCGACTTGTTTTGCCTCCAGAGTACTATGTTCAGCCTAAGAAGCTTTTACTGAATACTAAGTAGCAGAAAATCTATTGAGAACACAGAGCAAGACTAATTTTCTAAGAAGAAAGAACTTCTGAGCCAAGTATTAACTGACCACTGGACAGATCTGAGGTGGTCCCCAAAGCAGAAGAGCGGGACGTGGGCTCCACACAGGCAGCAGGGCAGGTTGCTGACTAGCATCACAGAAGAAACACTTTCGGGGTGCATCATTAAAAATCATAAAGAGGTTTATTAGGGGGAATTAAAGTACAAACTCAAAGGAAATAAGAGTGAGGGCTTCCCAGGGAGAGGCGCAAGATAGTCTGGAGCGAGGGATATTTATATGTTTGGGTAGTGGAATTTGTGAATCTACAGAAAATTTGGATTTGGTGTACAGGAGAAAATCAGTAGTTCACACACTGAGAAATGTGTGATAGGCGTGGAAGACAAGAAGCCTGAACAATTTTATAGAATACAGGTACAGACAGCCTTGGGGAACTTTGCATCCTGGAGTCGCCATGTTCTCAAAACTTCAGTTGTAAAATATGTCTGTTCCCAGCTCCTCCCAGTCTGTCTTCCTGTCTTCTGTCCTCCCTCACACTTGCTGCTAGTGTCGGGAGTTGGCAAATCCTTCTGCAACTAGCTCATCTCATGGAGAAAACAGCTCAGTGAGACTCAATAGATTTTTTTTTTTTTTTTTTTTGGTTGGGGAAGAAAAAAAATTTAAAAATATTTCTGCATTTGCTCTGAACTGTCAGAATTTGCTTGCTGAGTGGGAAATAGAAGGGCTGAGATGGAACTTCTCACAGAAGAAGACCAGAAGGGCTGAGAGGCCAGAGAGAACAGTAGGCAGCAGGCGAGTGGAGCCCTGGGCGGGGAGGGGAGACGGGACGGGGGGCTGACTGCTAAAATCACAGCTTCCTCTGCAGCGATGAAGGGTTTGGAATGGACTGCAATGACAGTAGCACAACTCTGAATACATTAGATCTTTTGAAATACACATTTTAAGCGCTGGTTCTCTATGAATTATATCTCAGTAAAGCTGGTAATCGATTTTTTAAAAAGAATATTGAGTGACAATCTTGATAAATATGCAAAAATCTAAACAATTATTGTATAAAGTAATAATCATGTCTACATTAAGGGAGTTCAGAAAGTCATTATAGAATGAAAATCCTGACCAGAAATCTTACCTCTCCATCGGAGGGGATTTTAAGTTAACACTATAATTTTATAACTATTACAGTGATAACTATTCTCAGAAATTATTCAATTAACTGACTTAGCCTTTTCTTTTGCCATCCTTGATAAGTCTAGTATAATCCTTTTCCTACCAAGATATTTTCCAGAGAGAGAGAGAGAGAGAATAAATAGTTTAATACTTTTTAATCCCAGATTATTTTATACTTATTTCATTTCTTTCAATTCCAATCTTTTTATTAAAAATTACTTTAACACTGTTTTTTTTTTTTTTTTTTTTTTAACGAGGATCAAACTCAGAACTTTGCACTTGCCAGGCAGGCAGCAGCACCACTGAGCTACATCTGCAACCCCACTGTACCTCTCTTTGAAAACTTATAGTAGCAGAAGATTAGATTTGTGCTTATAAATACGTATCTAATTATATAAATAATGTCAAATTTTCATAGGAAAACCGTGGGTTTTCCCAGCGTAAACACTGAGGGTTAAAACCAAAATTTGTTCTGAACTCTGTTGGTGTTGAGACCAAGTGCCCAAACTGCACCCCAAGATTCACTTATTTACAGAGTGCTGACACTGCAATTAAACCTGAATGTCAATGCTTAGCTGTAGGTGACGCGGGGGTGACCTAGATATCCTGCCAAGATGGTTCTGTGTGCCCTCTGCAGCACCCGTGCCATAGGTGTCTCCACTGGCTAATACCTAGGTGTTGCCAAAAGCCCCGTAGGCACCGCAGTGGGGCCTGGAGAGGTGATTGGTTCAGGGTTGTGATGCTCATCAGTGATTGGTTCACCACTGCGTCCACAGTAAATGTAAGGCTGGTGAAGCTGCGGTGGAGATGGTCACTGGAAGTGTGGCCAGAGGGTCTGTCTCCTCCACCCTCCTCCCTTGCCCACTGCTTCCCGCCACTTTGCTATGAGCTGTGCCAGGGCCCTTGAGCCCAAATAAACTTTCCTCCTTTAATTTGTGAGTAACTGCCTTGGTTACTTTCTCACTGTTGAGGAAAAATACTCAACACTCAAAGTTAAGGGACAGGTTTACTGTACCTCATGGTCGGCAGAGGTTCTGGTGCATAGCTGGCAGAAAGAAACAAGCTTTGACCCTCTTTCTGTTTCTTATACTCTATTCTCTCACCCTGTGGGTATCACTCACACCCAACCTTAGTCCTACCTGCAGCCAATCAGTGGCCTCATTTAGTAATCACACACTCTTAATCCCAACATCACACTCTAGATCCAGATACCTCCAAAAGCCCGACCTGAGAGCACCTGAGGCTTTTGGGGACAGCTGGACACAAGCCAGAACAGCAACTAAAAGAACCAGTAATTTGAGTCACCCTGGATGCCACACCTGAACCAGGACGTGGCTGCCTCATCGATACGATGGGAGGAAAACAGGTCTTGTGTTCCTCATATCCTCACTGTGAAAGACGGGGAAATATTTAAAACACCACACACTAATGGATTTTAAGAAAGTTGTGCTTTTATAATGATTAAGTGGACAGTAATATATCTTTCTCTAACATTTGTAGAAGGTTATGCCTATATAAATTTGCTTAAATTTTATAGTTCACATATTGAGTTTTCTGCATCTGACTTGGTCATTTGAATATAGTATGTTCATGGTATGTGTAGTCAGTCTGCTAATTATTTGTCTTCACTTAAAATGTTGAAGGATTAAACCGCATTCATCTTTAGTCATTACAAAAGAAATAGTTTAGTGTTAAGGACATTATAAGGGGGGAAAAGTTGACTGTAAAGGGAGGATAGTAAGAACTACAATTGAAATTAATGATCTTGGTGTAATTTATCATAATTAATCCTAAATGCCGTATTTTCTCTTATTATTTTTATTTTGCCTCTTTGTTGTGAAGCAGAAGCCTTTCTTGTGAAACTTTATACAGAGTTATCTGTTAGCATTCTGTAGGAACATGATCTCTAAAGGACAATTTGAATAGTGTGCTATGATGGTCAGCTATAACTTACAGACAGAAGATGACACTGTCTCTTGTACCGGTGCTAACTGTGATTAGTGGGAGACTTGGCTGCTCTCAGGTCACACTTACTATTTCAGAGTTCCCTAATAGCCAGAAAGTATTATAATACTTAGATTAGGATCTACTACTCCCGTTTCAAGGCAGGTGTTCAGCCAAGGCTTAGTGACCAAAGCTAAAAGAGATAAAAGGGACTAATAGAATGCCAGTATTTAGAGGGTCAGTCAGGACCCAGGGAAAGACTACACTTTCCACACAGGGCCCTTGAACTCTGCTGACTCACCCAACCTCTAGACTGGGGGGAATTGTTTGACGCCAGATGACAGGAGTCAACCAATGTGCATTTTGCAAAAATAAGGATCACTAAAGAGAGGTCTATTCCCATGCTTTCAAGAAAAGCCATGTGGCCAGACAAGAACGTGATCCTTCCTGTAAATAACACAACTGGTAGATGGAAAAACTGAAGAAGCTCTGAGGCTCTTCATGTGGCCCCCAGAAAGGGACTCGTGAGCAGCCTTAACTACCTTGACTATGTATTTTCATAGGTTTATTTTGATTATCTCAGGTCTTACTTTTATTTTTTCTTAAGCACCCAGGAGGAAAGTGTGGCTGAAGCAAGGAGTAATTAATGGTAATAGAAAAATAGAAAGCTAGGATAGATATAGAAAAGGGTTGTAAACGCCACAGCAGCTATTACATGCAGTCCCTAATTATACCTATAACATTTTACCCGCAGCTATGAGAGAGAATCCTTCCAAGACCCCCTAGCTTTTCCAAAAACGTATCCTTCAGCCCCTTTGGTCAGTTGATATTATGTTATTTTAATACATTTCCAAGTACCCCTCAAGAGAAGTGGCTTCTTGCACAGGTGTGCCTATAGATAAAACTTGAAATATAAAAATTCCTGCTACCCAGATTTGCTATGTTTGTGATGTGAGTGGGTTTCGGTTTTCTTCTTCAGGTCTTACACTTTGTATATTATGTAGAGCCAGTCATTTCAGAGGCCTCCGGACTACAAAACAGAGGCCAGGCCCAGAGCCCATGCCCTGCAGTGGGAATGTTAGTGTATCAGTGGTCAGAACTATGGAGATGTCTTTATTTGGTGCATTCATTGGCTCTTGTTACAATTAGAATAAATGGACACTGGATTTCTTTGACAAAACAGGGAGCCTATATGCGCTTAAATTCTACCTGTTATACTTAGGACAAATGAAGGTTAATTTTAAAGATAAAAGGCTTATGCTAACTTTTACCTAATTTTCCTTGATTTCTATAATGTTTTAGAGCCACTCTTCAAAGTGCCGTTAATCTTTGGCCTCTGCATATTTAACATGGTTATCACATGAGCCTCGAGTGTCAGTGATGTGTCCTTGTCCCCTTTTCTTTTGTCATTCAGAGTGAGACTTTTGGTCCATGGCTGGGCAGGTCCAGATCCTCCCCAGCTGGAAACAGCCTTTGGAAAACAGACTCCAACCTCTTCCCATCCCTTAAGTATGAGGGACCATGGGCGGGGGGGGGGGGGGGCGATGAGCCAGGTAGAAACAATAAAGATACTTATAAAGGGAACAAGGACAATCATAACTTTTACAAATGTGCCTTTAAGAAGGCTATGACTTCACACAGGACACAAGGGTCCGTGTGTCTGCTCCACAGGCTTTTTATGCTTCCTTTTTTCCCAGCCCGCCACACCCAGAATGGAAGCCTGACCTTAAAGACTTACCGCAGGCTGGGCTCTGCCTTCCCCTGACAAGAGGCCATCGCTGCACCTGTCAGGTGCACCATTGGCCTCTGCCTGTGGCTGAGCTACCACTTTTCCGCTGCAGACCAAGGGCAGGCCTTCCATAGATTCACAGATTCTCCAGATTCCCACCTCACAGGCCAGGCCTCCGGCTGGAGCCTGTCAGCAGTAAAGCAGAACTCAAGTCGAAGGGTGAGGATTGAAGAAAAAACTATAAGAGAGATAAATATGGGATCGGGAGGACCTCAGCACACTGAAGGCTGAAGGCTCTGAGTTTATTTTCAGTGCCCTTTTTTATAATGCTTTTACTACGATGTCTACGTGGTCTATGTGAATGGATAACAATCAAAGATTAAAAGTTCACAGAAACTATAATCAATAGGTAACAAGTTTGACCTCAGTCTGATGAATGTCTAATACTCTAAGTCAAGGAAACAAGACACAGAAAAATATCTTAGAAATCAAGAACACCCCATTAGCAGAAAAATATTTTTGAACGGCTTGGACGACACCCCGCCAACCATCTGGAACAGTTTCTGTTTTTCTCATGTTCTCTCATGACCTTAAAAATCCACAAGCTCAGTCTCCCTCCACACCCCTTTCTCAAGGAAATGGAGAGAGATGCCAAGCCCGTGACCCCTCATAAAGGGAAGGGTAAGAGTCAGTGTAAAGTTTGGGGCAGTTTTCCTGGTGCCAGCATGTCTGTGGCAAACACCCAGGGCAGCTCCTTTCAGAGCAGACCCCCAGTATAATTCAGGGCAGCACCATTAGTGCAGACCCCCGACTCAGGAATCCCACCAGGCCCAGGGCTGCAAAAGATGACAAGGTACAAAGGCTCTACACTGAACTGCTTCCCCAGCCTCCCCAGTGTGGACCGCAGGGTGCATCTCCAGAGGGCCTTGTGCAGCTGCAGCTCTGCCTAATCTCTGTGTTCCTCCTTAAAGAAATAGTTGATGACAAGAATGCCACCACATTTTTCATGCATTTGTGCCATTAAAAAAAGGATTTCTTACAGATTATCTCTTTTATCCTCATGAAAACAAATTTTAGGAAGTAAGATTAAAAAGTTGACTTTCTGGTAGTGAACACTGCACTTGATTTTAAAATACGTAGCTACCTTATTACCGACTGTGACAGAGCTTATGACACTGTGACACTGGCACTGGCTGTAGAACGGAGGCAGGGCACGCTGCAGCCCTCGTGACCTCCTTCTCTTCGGAGCCGGTGTCACCTGACGGGCATCTGCATCACTTTCCTAACTTCCTTCCCCGTAGAATGGCTTCCTCTACTCTCACACCATCTAATTACAAGATCCAGGAAGGAAAGATTCTGTTCCCGCCCGCATCAGCGGGACAAATTCACTCAACTCCAACAACTACTTCATGAAATGAAAACACAATTGAAGACAGGCAGGGAGCACCTTTCTATGCACACGTGTCCTGTGTACCAGGTCCTGAGATTGAGGAATTGCAGTTCCAGCCCAAAACAAAGAGCGCCATGTCTCTGTCCTGAGTTTTCAATCAGCGGAGTGAGAAGCGGAATTCAGATGCCTTTAAGTTTTGTAATTAGAAATGCAGAATGAATACCTTACAGACAGAGCCAGCGACGGCTCCGGCGAAGGCAGCAGTGCGAGCTGTGATCAATAATGCACGTGTGACGGCGGGAGCTAAAGAAAAGGACAGGGACAGGCCATCTGGAAGTGTGGAATTTGCTCAGAGCCATCCTGTGGTAACCCCAGCAGGACGAGGCCCGGCGCGGCTCCGAACTCTGCAGTTCTGAGGAATTCATCCTCCTTTTCCTCTCATTTCCAAGTCTGACCCTTCGTGGTTAACTAAGGAGGTGAACAGCTGAACAGCATCCTCAGCCCTCGGACAGCGCAACTGGGAGCATGCTGACTGGCTCGTTTTCGCTTAATCTACTCACAAGTGTCCACTTCCGCTGCACCAGAGCACCACACTTGTCTTGATGCACCGAGAACCCGCATCCGGCCTGCTCTGTGCTCCTCCGTGTGTTTCTCCTTCTCATTACCCTTGTTAATTTTTCAAAATGTGCTTCCAGGGCCCTCCCTGGCAGCAGGACAGATTGAAAACTTTCTAGTCAGCTCTTCCGCAAGTGCCAGTGTCCTTTCAAAATGTTCTGTCTTGGGAGTGCGCTGTCTTTCACACAGCATGAGGAGTCTCCCGGAATCGGGATTGCTTAGAACCGGGATGATGAGCTGTTAAAAATTAGAACTGGCCTCGGACCCTCATTCTCCCCACCCCCACTGTTGTCTGCATGTCCTCCTACATCAGTCTCCCATCAGAAGAGCACAGTTCGTGTTGAGCTGCTAGGGTGACTCGGAATTAGAGAACTTAGACCTGAGGGACTGTGCAGCTCACCCCTTCCAAGGCTGCCGTTTCTTGCCGGAAGTATCCGAAGGTCAGAGGGTTAAACAGTTCACTCAAAGTCACACAACGGGGTGGAACGGCTTGAGCTTCCTGTTCTGCTCTACGCAAAGTGTGAAGGAGAGGAGGATTGTCTCCAGTGTGCAGGAGGAGCAATGTGTAGTCGGCAGGTTTTGGTTGGTGAAGACACTTCGCTCCTTCACCTTACAGGGTTTCTCGGACTGTGTATGACAGGGGAGTGGGGAGCGGAGGCTCTCTGAGGTCGGGCGGCACAGACACCGCTGTGGCCGTGTGGTCAGACTGTGCCGCTCAGGCAGACCCGTCCTCACTTCCTTAGGAAGAAGCCCGGGAGTGAGGCCTGTAAGAGGAAACGCAGGCTGTGCGCCTGTGCGTGGGGAGGAGACTGAGTCTGTCCTCACAAGTGCCGGGAACGGGGAGGGGCCCTGCCGGGAAGACCCAGCGCCTCACCAGGTAACCTGCCTCCTGCGCCAGGGGCTGGGTTCGTGACCGCTGAGGTCTGCGGCAAAAGGGAAATGCAGACGCTCATTTTCTGGAGTTACTGAAAATGTCGACAAGGGCCCACAAGGCACCAAACAGCGCCCCGTATGAATGCACAAGTTGCCGCGTCTGGGTCCTACGGTGACGCCATCGACAAACATGCCAATGACGTCTTCTTAAGCGGGGATTTTGAAGAGAATGTCACTGAAGGAAGAGCAGTGCTGTCTGCAGAGTGGATTGATTGTCGTCAGCGGGGTGGGAGACAAGAACTCCCCAGGAGGAGGCCAGGCTTAGGGGCCAGGACCTGACGCTGCGCACCAGCAAACCCTGCCCTCGGACAACTTGTCGCTACCGGCCAGGAGGACCCGGGCCTTATCTTCAGAACACTTCTCTCCAAGACTGACCTTGAACAATAGAAAACACAAGAATGACCAGGTAGGGTCTGTGGTATTTGTTCTCCACCTTAGGTCTGGTGTCCTAGTGCCTGACATAGTGGATAGGAGGGAGTACCTGCTGATAACAGGTAATATAAGAAGTTAGTGTCAAATTTTACAGCAGCTCTTCCAGCTTCCAAAGAAAGACTGAAATTGAAAGCACTGATATGTCTTTTGCAGCAGGAAAACGTTTCGGTATTAAAATATCTCTTCCCAAGGCTAAAAAGTCTGCTGCCTGTATACCTGATTTTGTACACAGATTCCTGTTAATACTAATTTCAGGATGTCCATGCAAGAGTGGAATAGTTTTAGTATCATTTTTCATACAAGGTAATTCTAGATTTATTAAATATATTAAATACAAAACTTTCACTTATTATCAGTGCTATTAAGAAAAACAGCTCTGTCTACTTTTTTAAATATTTAAAGAATGAGATTAGTGGCCAAGTGTAGGGAGAAACAGAGGGAGGCAGAAAACCTGGGGAGGAAAGAAGGAGCTAGAAAGACCAAGATAAGGGGGAAAAGATCCCAGGAGGAACGAAATGGGCCCCTGTGATGAGACGGAGAACAGGGGAGGAGGCTAAGAAGAGAAGGCGACAGGAACGAGGCCTGAACTAAAGGGAACCTTTTCCCCTGTAACGTGTAGCTGCCAGGTATTTTGTCCCGGCCACGAGGAAGTGACCAGACAATATTCAGCCACAGCTTGGTAAGGAAGGGTGGTTTTAGTACTGATCGATCCTGTTGACTAGATCCTCCTTCCCTGGCCACTTCGCTACTGAGGAACTGACTGCGTGTGAAATTTTAAACCACCGAAAAGAATTCACTGTGTATGAAACTGGGAAAAGACGTGGGATTCAGTATAATAGAGTTAATGACCTCAACAACGTAGATAATAGTAAAATGTAGTAGTCAGCAGTTAGAAAATAATAAGCTTTTGATCTTTATAGGCTTTAACTTATTTAATTATACATTTATTATAATTTTCAATAATCGTGCTCTCCAGGGGGTGCTGCCCTGCACACCTCCACTGTTCCTCTGCGAACATAAGTTTTAAAATTGTTCTTTCTTTAAAGTAGTTCAGCAAAGTAAAACAGGAGACAAGGCAAGAAAAATATTTTTATATAAAATATTATATAAAAATATTTTATATAAAAATATTTTCTCCTTTACTACTTTGCTAAGGATTTGGGGAATATTGGTTTGGTTCTGTTTTCTAGTCTCAGAGTTTTCAGTTTTAGTTTAGGCTTTTTTTATCTATTCAACTTATTAGAACTTACACATTGAAAGATTAAGAAAAGGTGAAGTATATATCTATTTCTATCAATAAACCTGCCACGCTTGCAGTTTAACACAAACTTGATCGAAAGGTGGCATGATGCAACATAGGGAGCCTAAAGCTAGTCGTCTACAAGTGCAGAGTTAGTTTCAACCTGTGAGTGAATCGTTTCGCATCCCGAAGCCGCTGGGAAAGGATCATCCACTTCGGTCACAGGACTGTGTGGACATCAAGTGAGGTTTCCAACACCCTGCCATGATGATTGCTCCCACAATATACATTTATGTTGTGAGTGATAGGGAGAGTGATATGGGAAATATTGGGTAAATCTAGGGGGAGGATATATGAAGTCAATTTTTTTCAAAATAAAATGAGTTCTCTAAGAGAGATGTAGCACTTGTTATACGCACATAAGAGCTAACACACGTAATGTGCTATAGCCACAGCTCTGAGGGTTTGCAAGCGCATTTCATCTCACTGACTTTGCTATTCAGTAATTATTTGCTGAGGGTCTGTGCCCTGTATGCTGACGATGACACATTTCTTATTTTCGTGAAACTTAGAATCTAGTTAGAGGGACCCGCGAGTAAGTAGACAGTTACCTTTTGGCTGAAGTAGACCTGGAGGCCGTGATGACTTGAGGAGGCACATCTAAGCCAGCAGGAGGTGAGCAAGGGCTACTTTGCAAAGAGCTTACGGGAGAACCTTGGGTCCACAGGACGAGTTAGGAGGCGAGGGCGGCTGTGGCTGGCGCTTACCCAGTTCTGCCACGTGCTCAACAGCAGTGCTCATTCACCCCTCATGGTGGCACCGCGGAGCAGCCCGCAGTCACACTCTGCAGACCTGCAGGCTTGGAAGAAAGACCGGGGAACAAGGCGGGGCCCGGCCAGTTCCAGAGAGTCGTAGTGTTTGTGTGCGGCCATTTGGGGTCATGTGAGCAGCCTTACACTTTAAAGCCATGTGTGCAGTGTAAAGTCAGTATGTTTTTAAACACTTGTGCCTTTCACGACTATTTTGGCGTGATGGAGGGGCCAGAAGTCACACAGCGCCCGATCGGTGAGCGAGGCGAGTGAGCAGACCCGCCTTCCTGCCGTGCGGCCCCGCGTCAGCATCGTGTCTCTACCTACCATTGCCACGCAAATACATTAATGAAAAAGAGCGTTCGTGACTGCTTAAGAAAATCACAAGAACAACGAGATTAGAGCATTAAAAGCAAGGGAGAGTGTCTTTTATTAATTTTTAAAAGCTTCACAAACCCAGGCGTGCACACATCATGACGTCATCCGGAGGGAGGGCACACCGCGACTCTTACCTGCCCTTTCCTGTCCCGTCCTCACCTCTCTCCAGCTCTTAGAATGAGGAGTGTTTTCCAGGCGATTAATACTATGGTGTCTTTACTATAATAAATTTTTTATTTCAATCTGACCAGCCCTTGTATTATAAAAGCCTTTTAATGAGAGAGTCAGTTTTTGAACTGTGGAAACAATCGAGATTCTCTTGATATCTGTCGGTTTGGGTTCTAATGATGCAATGAAGAAAATTGGTTCTTCGACTCTGAAAATGTCACCTGTTATTATTATAATTACTATTATTAATATTCCCTCCCTCCTTTCAACACTGTGAAAGCACACGCCGGTTCTCCTCTGCCTGCCTCTCTGTAGAAACTTTTCTTTTCACTCCTCTGTTTTTCCAGCTCCCTGCTTGTCTTGGGGTTCGAGGGCAGGTTATCTGGGTGCAGTTAAATGATCTTGTCGGCTCTCATCGATCAGTGAATGAGCGTCTATTAACAGTCCCACTGGTGAGACTCCAAAGCCGGCTGAGTGGCAGGCACTCAGGGGTAGTGTCTTTTGGGGTCAAATAACCCTGAATTTAAATACTACTCCTTTGTCGACCAGCCACGTGGCATGGGGTAAATAATCCACTCACTTCACTGCTCTTGAGTTTCCATTAGAAAAGATAAAATACATACCATTTATAAGTCTGTTGTGTGACCTCAGGTAGTAAATGTAAGAGGAGTAAGAGTAGTGACCGAGAGTCACTCTTCTCTGCTTGGTGAGGCTGGCACCTGCCGGCATGAGCTCAGCTCAGAAGAGGGCCCCAGGTGCCCTGGGATGGTTCTGCCACGTGACTTCAGTTCCCTCTGATCTTCTCTGCTGCTGATTCCCTGTCACATTTTCTACTGGTGCCAGAGGCTGACAGAACCACGTCCACCACCTTGGAGCAGATATGAGCATAACTTTTATTTTTTAATCCCTGATTGTCCTGTTTCAGCTCATGACCACCCCTTTCTTTGCTCAGTGCTGTGTTAGAAAACAGCCCCGCGTCTCTAGGGTTTGCGTTTCCTAAGTCCTCTGTCATTCAGCATTGTGCTGAGATACTGTGTTGATAAAGTTTTCCTATAATCATGCTCTTTTGGGCACACAAAATAAAATACATAGAGACATTAAACCTGGGCATGAGGAAGGTCTTAAATGCTAGTGTAGGTATTTAACTTGTTCTATGTATGAACTAAATGACCAGTTTAAAAAAAAATACTTTCTATGAACTGCCTCCAATCCGTGCGATGTCTCTGACAAAGGCTTAGTCAGATGCTGGAGGTTGACCCATGGGTTGGAGGAGCCGCACTTCACCTCCTGTGCAGTGGGGCAGCGCCGCACGCACACCGGGGGCTGTGACGTCTCTGCCCCTTTATTCCTAGGTGGAGAACAGCAGCTCAACTTCTGGGACTCTCCTGTCAGACTCTAGAGAACCTGTTGACTTCAAGGAAAACCATAGAGGTCGCTTGAATCTTGAATTGAAACAGCATCTGGTTTTCACTGAGAAAAGCCTAGTGGGCTCTCAGCGTCGTTAAGCCTGGGACAAAGGTCGAGTTCCACTTCCGGTCCTGTCTGCTGAAGAGCTATTTCAGCAGCTGCTGTCGCCCTTTTCTCTTTTCTCCAAAGTTCTAGGACAAACAAAATCGAACAAAATACCCTGTGCGCACATGTGTGTGCATATGTGTGCCTGTATGCACATACATATCCCTCCACTGGTCATCTTCAGTGAGAAACTACAGTGTACTGGTAGTATTTTGTACTTAATGGGAATTTCCATTATTTATACTTGACATAGACTTCCATTTTTCATGATCCAATCTTGCTGTTCCTGAGAATTGCATTTTATTCCTTTCTCCTTCAAATGCTCTGCAAAAACTACTGTGCCTGATGCTGAGGGTGCTCATGGTGCCTCCTCTTTGAAACGTACTCAGGTGCTCAGAATTTCATCCCACAGTGACTTTAGTGTCATGACAACCACGTGACAGAGCGGCTGTTATCTTCACTTTACAGACATGGAAACAAAACTCAGAAGGTTTCTATGACAGAACTAAACCAGCGGGGACCTCTGGCCAGGGTGGCGCAGCACAGATGCTGGCGGTGCCTTCCGGGGCCGGCTTGTCCTCCACTCCCCTCACCTGGAAGCCCGTCAGATCAACTCACACTGCAGGCCGTAGGAGGCAGCCTGGCGTGTGGTATTTCTTGTGGGATCCTCCTCTGGTTCTCACCAGCGCCAGAGTGGGGCCGTCAGCCGTTGTCCTGTTTCAGGACTAAGAAAAGGAAGCCCAGGGCCGGGGAGTTGGCTCAGTGGTTCCGGCGCCTGTCTTGCAAGCGCAAGGGCCCGGGTTCGATTCCCTGGTAACCACATACCATACTGGGCATGGAGACTCACGCCCAGCAGCAACCAGTACCACATACCATAGTGCCGGGCGTGGTGGCTCATGCCTGTAATCCCAGCACTCGGGAGGCAGAGGCAGGAGGATTGCTGTGATGTGAGTTGGAGGCTGAGCTCAGGGCCAGCCTGAACCACAAAGCGAGACCCTGTCTCAAAAAACCTAAAAAAAAAGAAAAGAAAAGGAAGCCCAGAGCCTCTCACCTTGGAAACCTGGCTCCAGAGGAACAGTTTAACTGCGGGCCGCTTCATCTTCTCTCTGCCACCCTAGTCATTCATCCAGCCGCAGGACCTGCATCTTGCGAGGGAGCAGAGCCCTGTGCTGAAGGTGTGTAGCTCTTACTGAGGGCCTTGGACACCAGCCAGGGGAGCTGAGTCGGTGATGTTCTGGGTTGCTCTAGGTGGGTCTCGCCTTTGCCTTCATATTCTTTGCCGGTTGGTGACTGAAGCTCATGAGAGAAGATCGTGTTTGCCTCACCTGTCTATGAAATGGGACTGAGCATCCATTTCTCAGGTGTTTGGGGGAGTTTCTTAAACACAGCCTGGACACACAGGAGCCACAATGTAGACCTCAGTGGAGCTCACTGTCTTTCCCAGTCACCTCCCATTTGACTGAGTGCAGGGCAGGCCCCGCCATGTGAACCCCGGGGCCACACAGGCGCCTGCCCAGGTCCTTCCTACTGCTTCCTCTTTGCTTTTGTCACCTTTTCTCATCCAGCCCCAGCTGGCCTCCATCACTTCTCCAACTGGCCGGGCCTCTCCCCTCCTGCTCTTTAGGATTCTGGTTTCACCTGCCTTCTGCTGTCACCCAAGTATTGCCTCAGGCGTCGGGTCTCTTCTGGGAGCAATGATGTAGACTCCTCCTGTTGCTCTTTCTCACTCGGCCCTGTCCTGTCCCCGCATCACAGCTGTAAGAACTGGTTTGTGTTATGACAGTCTGTCAGGTACGTTAGCCCTATAGAAGCTCACTGCTTCCATTAGACCTGGGATTTCCAAGAGTTGAGAACCATGTCTGTTTATTTAACCAACAGTCTGTGCAGCAGCCAATTCAAAATCAGCTCTAGCACAGAAGGCACGTTCCCTAAGCCCTTGTCAACCATGTGCCAGGTACCTGCGCCACGCCTCCTGGGTGCCCTCCTACATGTCGTCCCCAGTTCCTGTCTTCATTCAGAAAAATGGAAACAAAAGCCCACAGAGCCCCTCTTCTCTCTTTGCTGAATTTTGTTCCCCTATGTCAACTGGTTGTGTTCTCCATTTATTTCATAATTCCCAGTTTTCCAAGGGCCAAGTCTTCTAGTGTCTGTTCCGAACTGGCTCGTGTCCACCTCTAACATTTCCTGGTGAAGGAGAAAATGATCAGTCAGTGGATCCCAGCACATGCTTCTGTGCAGAGCAACCCTCACATAACACATGTGGAGATTCCACTGCCGCGAGCGCCTCCCGGCCACCCTGACCTTCCTTTGTCTTGCCCTGGTGTTTTGAGTTTCAAGAAGCAAAGTCTTACCTAGGCAGGGGAACTAGATTTTTTCTTTTTATTCACAGTTTTTTAAATTGAATTCTTTATTGGTATATTTCATATACATGTCATAATCACACTCAATATTGAGATATTCTGAATAGCAAAGTTTGAATCAGGAGCTTGTATGTTTTCCTAAAATCTAATAATAGCATTAGGAAAGTGCCACATACTCAGCTGGCCATATTTCAGGTAGGAAAGAGTAAGGTTTCAGGTAACCTGGAAGGTCAGGATGAGGCCTGGTACCGTCTCGGAGCACCTAGCGAGTGCGTGATTTCAGAACCCAGCATGGACGGGGCACATGACAGAAACTGCATGCCCTCAGAGCTCAGTCCCCAAACACGGGCTCACCTTTGTCTGTACTCACACGTAAACAGAAGATGTGTGACTAAAAGACACCCTTAGTATTCCCACAGGGAAAGTTTACTGGATGGGGTGTCATATTCACCTTGTATTCTGAAGTCATCTCTCCCTAGATTCAGCCGCTGGTCATTCGAACGGGCCAGGACAGAAGGTAAGTTTTCCTGAAAACCTGTTGCCCACGCAGTTGCCAAGGCTGGTGTGGATCTGCGTCCTGTGCAGCGTCACCGGTCACCTGTCTCCACCTCTGACCCAATCTGAAACGGTCAGCCGGGCGTGCGCAGGTGGCCGCTGACGACGCCTCTCTCCCTCCCCCCTGCCCTGCAGGCGGCCGCAGTCCGGAGGTGGATGGAGGGCCATGCTCCTCAAACAGCAGGTGTGGCTGAGACAGAAGCTGCTGGTGCTGGGAAGCCTCGCGCTCGGAAGCCTCCTGTATCTAGTCGCCAGAGTTGGGAGCTTGGATAGGTGCGTGGTGAAATGCGTGCCCTAGGACTCCTGGCCCGTTTGAACTCCCTCAGGGGAGACTGGACATCTACCAGGGGGCTTTCTTCCCTTCAAATTCTCAAGAAACATATTTTGCTGATTTTATTATGATTTGTGGAGACCTTTTAAAAAGGAAATCCCAGCTGTGCGAGTCAAGGTGCTCCTCAGGATCGATTTGTACTCTGTGCATTGTCAGAAAGGAGGAAGGCTGTGTACAGTAAAGAGGAAAAGCGTTTTCTGGAGCACGGTGCCGTGTGTGCATGTCGCTGTTGACCTCTGTCCACAGGGAAACTGGCCTGTAACTGTCTCACCCCTCTGAAATTTATGAGTGGACAGTCAGTGTGCTCTCGGGACTGTTAAAATCACGTGTGTGCTACACAAGGTCTGTTAGGTCTGCATCCCTCACCCTGGGAAGATGGCTCTGAGTGTGGATTTTCAGTGGTGCCCATTAGCTCTGGTTTGCAGGACCTGAACACAGCAGACGAGGGGACTGTCACTTGGAGAAATTGCCTAGAAGGCAGTGGAGACGCCACAGGGAGGAAGTGGTAGAGCCAGGGTTTGACCCATGGGATGCTAGACCTGCATGGGCCCAGCCACCTCAGCTGCCTGTCCAGAACTGCTTCCAGGCCACCCCACTTCTGCTGTGACTGGCAGGAACCGAGGACTCAGCTTCAGAAATGTGATGCTTCTTACTCTGCCTTTAAAATTCACTCTTGTGTTGCAGAGAGCGATGTGAGCTCCCTTTGAGCTCAGTCCCACTGTCCGTGAAAATATAGCTGCACATTACCTCCAGCAGAAGTACCTGCTTCCCAGATTTCTTTGTGAAACTCAAGCTAATCTGTATACTTTAATGTTCAGATATTCAAAAATCACATATGGCTCCGGTCCTTAATTTCCTTCAGCTGGCAGCTGTCCTCACTGCTCAGATGAATCCCCCAAGGATTCGCAGTGCAGAAAGCCTCTGTGGCTGCCCTCCCACGGGACAGGAGTTGCAAAATGTCACGTGAGGTCGGCGCACTCAGTGCACAGCTCTGCCGGGTTCCGTCTAAGGTCCGCAGTGGAAGGAAGGCTGTGTCAGTCCCTGGCCAACATCTTTAATAAGCTTCCGACCATTACCTTTCATCTCAGTAAGTGATCTAACATCACTGACTCAGTCTTATAGTATTTTGTTGATTATTTTCTTTTCCAGCTTGGTCTCTGGTCTGCAGTGAGATGGCAATTTCATGAGGAACTAAGTTGTTGGAAAGCTCTACTTTCTCAGAGTCCCTCACCTGAGAACCTGAATAGACTTAATTCTGAAATTGATATATGCATAATTCGGCTTATCCCTTAGCCAGTGCAGAGCCTGGTAGGTGGGCAGGAAGCCAAGGTTTCATTCCCTCCCTTTCGATTTTAACTGCATTTGTCCTGGTGAGGACTCATGATCAGAATCTGCTCTCCCACACATGGGAAAGCATGTTTTTCTCCTGTTTCTGCATGTGCTATTGAGTTGAGGAGTCCACAAAGCTGCAGGGTCTGATTGGCTAGGATGGGAAGTAAGAAAAAGAATTGAAGGAGGAACATGGTCTTTTCTAGAGGCAGAGAAATTCCATCCCAGCTCAGTTAGGACAGAGACACTGCGCCAGCCTCCAGCCAGGCTTCTGTGAGAGAATTAAACACTGTGCAGAAGTTAGAGCAGCCCTCCTGTTCTCCCGAAGACAGTGCTGGCTAGAGGTGCAGCCTCCACATCCGTCTATGGTGCCTCTGCAGAGGGAGTTTAATCCTCAGCCAGTGCCCAGGAGAGCTGAGAGATGAAATTATTATATCCTAAACATTGTCTCCATTAAAATCATGTCTGAGTCTTAGGAAGATGTCACAGGAAACACATATCATTCCATTACTGTGTGCCAATTACTACAATAAAGGAAAGCATTTGAACAATAAGAAATATTTGCATTTCTGTTGATAACTTTATATCTTCTGTTTAGAGCCCTAGCATATTAATACCATTCACAAGTTTGTAAGAATGAAATTCATGTTTCTCAAAAGTATTAACTCCAGTAAATCCTGTGTTCCTAGTAGTCTTTCATTTTGCTTACTCCCCACAATAAGCCTGGTTTCAAAAATCTTGAGAAACAAGTACTAGAAAGAAGTAAGAAGGACATTTACTTTTCCGTAAGCTGCTTGAGAGCTTTGTAAACAGCGTGCGCAGAGCACCGCATCCTCCAGTCTACACAGCAAGCTGAGCACAGCTTCAAGGAGCGGCAGCTCCCTCAGGAAGGTTAAGAGCAAGTCTCATTGTTACAGACAGGCATAGACTTGAAATTACAAGACACTTTCAGGAGAAGAAACGGCTTTAATAGCCATTTAGACTAACATTATCCTTCTGTCCAGAGAAAGTGAAATGGCTTCCCAGATGAGCTCAGGGAAATTATAATGAATATCAGCCTAATTCGCACCATGTGGAAGAGGAAACTTAGTTTTAACCCTGTGCCTCGGCCATGCCAAATCAAACCATTGCTCCAGCCTCATGTCACTGTGACCATGAAGGCAACAGCCAGAAAATGCAGGTGATTTTCATTACCTAGGTGATGTCAAGCTGGAAATCCTATTCCCTGGTTCCACCCCCTGCATTGCCTTCTATGCAGTCTAGTCCCTGACTAAAAGGTGTGTGGCAAAAAATATGAGCTTTCTGGCTCACAAGGACTTGCTGGTTTCTATTCCCAGATGCAGTAGGTAAGACATAGAATTTGCTGATGGTAACCAGGTTTGTTCTGCATTCAGCAGTGAAAGCATCACCTCACCTGCTCAGACAGAGAAAAGAAACAAGGGGAGCAAGACTCTTGTGGCTGTCCCAGGGCTGAGAAAAATTCTCAGAGAGAAAAGCTGGCAGGTGCCAGGGTGAATTCTGCAGGCCAGTGATGCAGGTCGCAGGGGTGGAGCCTGGGAACTCTTTCAGATTACATCTTAAAGATGTTCGAGCACTGTGTGGGTACGGCTGGGCTGCAAGAAAATAATACAGCCCCAAACCCAAAGCAAATGGCCCGGTATCCACCCTCAGCCTCCCTGCCAAAGATAGCAATCTGCCTTTCACGTTTTCTAAACGATTTCACCTGATGAGATGGCAGGAAGCTGTTAACGTGGCCGGTGTCATTTGTCTGTCCTGCCCTTTGGCCATGAGCACACACTGTAGTCAGTCAAGTATATGGTGAACAAAAATTTTAAGGAGCACTAATGAAAAGTCCCTTTGATTACATGTGCACTATTTAATGCAGAGTTGCTTAAAATAAGATTTCTAACACATTCACTGTGAGTTGCATACGCTGGGATCCAGTGGTTTTATTTTAGCACCGAGAGTCTTAGTCTGACGGGATGCCAGAAAAACAAAATGTCAGTGGTCATGATCTTCTCACAGCATCTCTCTGTTGCTTGCAGGCTACAACCCATTTGCCCCATTGAAGGCCGGCCCAGCGCAGCCGACGGTCAAGCTGAGCTCCCGCTTCGTGCCCTGCAGTCCAAGCGTGGCCTACTGCACGAGTTTCGCAGGGGCAACAACTCCAAGGAGCAGGCCCGCCTCCATGACCTAGTCCAGCAGCTGCCCAAGGCCATCATCATCGGGGTGAGGAAAGGCGGTACGCGGGCCCTGCTGGAGATGCTGAACCTCCACCCGGCGGTGGTCAAGGCCTCTCAAGAAATCCACTTCTTCGACAATGATGAGAACTATGCCAAGGGCATCGAGTGGTACCGGAAGAAGATGCCCTTCTCATACCCTCAGCAAATCACAATTGAAAAGAGCCCAGCATATTTCATCACAGAGGAGGTCCCAGAACGAATCTACAAAATGAACTCGTCCATCAGGCTGCTGGTCATTGTCAGGGAGCCGACCACAAGAGCTATTTCTGATTACACTCAGGTGCTAGAAGGGAAGGAGAGGAAAAACAAGACTTATTACAAGTTTGAGAAGCTGGCCATAGACCCCAGTACCTGTGAAGTGAACACAAAGTACAAGGCAGTCAGAACCAGCATCTACACAAAACACCTGGAGAGGTGGCTGAAGTACTTCCCGATCGAGCAGTTCCACGTGGTGGATGGAGACCGCCTCATCACAGAGCCTCTGCTGGAGCTGCAGCTCGTGGAGAAGTTCCTCAACCTGCCTCCAAGAATAAGTCAGTACAACTTATACTTCAACGCTACCAGAGGGTTTTACTGCTTGCGGTTTAATATTATCTTTAATAAGTGCCTGGCAGGTAGCAAGGGGCGCATTCATCCAGAGGTGGACCCCTCTGTCATCACCAAACTGCGCAAATTCTTTCACCCTTTTAATCAAAAATTCTACCAGATCACCGGAAGGACATTGAACTGGCCCTAAAGTAATATGTCAGACAACACTATGTGCTGCGCCGGAGATGCAGGATGTCTCTTCCAGACTAGGACCCGCACTTCCCCAGACATAGCCGCACGAGTCAGTCTCTGTGTTTGCTTGCACGTGCAGTGTGAGCAAATCCAAGGTCATCTCCTTTCTACTGAAAATTTACAAAAAAATCTAAATTGCTTTCTGAATAGCTACTTACACACATAGAAGAGGTGATGATAGGGAGAGAGTGACTTCAGCTGTTGTCAAAGAGTTAGTCTTCCTTCCATTCGGACCTTGTCACCCGCCATTTCCCTAGGTTTAAGCCAAAAGATGAATGTGTGAAATGTACCAATGGCTGTGAAGCTTCAGGAAGTAGAGGATTCAGTTTTGCATTTTTTTTTTTTCTGAGAGAAAGCTGGCTCTATAATTCAGATCCTGATTTGATGCCACGAAAACAGGAAATGCTATTTTCTTATTATTTAAGGAATGTCCTGTCTCACGTAGTTGACATTGTCCGAAGTCCCCACAGTGATTTGCACTGTTATTTTCTCGTGCAGACCACAGAGTCCCCCCAGCATGTCAATCACATGTCAGAAAGTCACGTCCTTTCACTCCGTGTTCTATGTCAACAGAGAGAAATGCTGTGTACATAGTGTATATGCTGTAAATACTGGTTTCACATTAAGTAATTCTATTTTGTAAACTGAATATGACTATTTAATTTATTGTGAAAATTAAAATTATTGTGGTATTTAAAAATGGGACAGATTAAAATTACTCTATGTGCAACTTTTTTTATAGTCATCTTGTTTCACGGGCCCCCTGCCGGCTTCCACCGTGGAAGCTGCCGTGTGCGTCCCCTGGCATTCGGAAAGATTCCTGTCTCTGTTGGGTTTCCATGCCCCATGAAATGTGTTTATGAAGTGAGCCTGAGTATATTTTTAAAAACCTAAACCATCTGGAAATCCAGTAATAAGAGCCACCCTGGAGAACCTCAGGCTGATCTGATGCAACTTGGTTCAGATTAATTTCCTCGCAGTTACTGCTGTGCCAGAGAAAGCCAAGGAATGTGTTCACAGAATCAAAGCAGAAAAGAATTGCAATTTTATCTGAGCCCCTAATCAGAGTCAGAGCAGCAGAGAAATTAAATAACATCGGAGCAGAAAGCCTGTGTGGCCTCTGTACTGCATGCTGCTGATGCTTCACAGGGTAGTGAAGTCCTCAGAAGTCTGTTTTAGCTGAAAATACATAACCCTGTTTAGAAATGGACAGATCACATGGTACTGCTGTGACAAAGGTAAACACACGGCCCATATCTCCACCCGGAGGAGTCAGTACTAAATGAGGTGCCAGCAGCAGATACACTACATTCTGTCTAAATGCTATTCAGAAAGAATGGAAGGAGGTGCATTAGAGAGGGGTTTTCACAATCGTGCAAGTTCATTGAGTGGGAGATGTTTGAAAGGGTTTGGTTCAGCATCTAATCAGATAGCTAGAGAAATGGGAAAACTGTATTGAATTCCCCCTCTTCTGTAACATGTTAGTTTCCTGTGTTATTCATCATGTCCAATGATTTGATGGTGACCTTTTCCAGATAAACAGCCCTTGCCCTCCAGTGTAGCTATGCGTTGCTTCACAAGCCATGGCCCACAGCCACCTCTCCCACTGAATTGGCGTTGGTGCGCTTGTCCCGGCACATCCTGCGGGTGCCTTGCTCCTGTGACAGCTCTTGAGGCTCAGGCCCACGGGCCCCTCACATGTCCTCCCGGCCAGTAACAAGGTCAGAATGAGGTACCTGGTTGCACGTTTCCCTGGGCCTCTCTTCCCCTCTGGCTCTGGAGTAAATCCTCCAGCTCTGTGAGCTGTGACTGCCGTGCTGTCCTTCATCCCACAGAAGTGCTGTGTTCTGCGAGCCTTGTGCAGCTGAGCAGCCTGGTGCCGGTGACTTCCCGAATGATGCTCGATGGAACACTGATGGCTCCAAAATTTAGTGACTTGAGATTTCTCAGAAATTATTTTTGTATTACATTTTTTTCTCATTTATTGCATTACTTGTTGACAAACCATATCCTTGGGATATTCTGATTATGTAACATGATGTGTGATGATTAAAATAATTAACAATCACTCCAGACCCTTAACACTTTTGTGATTAGAACATTAGAAATATACTCTCAGGAACTGAACTGTATAGGACTCAATTAGCAGCCAAGCTCAACATGCTGTGCTTGATCGAAAGAAACAATCAGACCTCTTTCTCATGTTGAATGGAGGCTTCGTGCTCCTCCGACAGTGTACGGCAGGCATAGTACATTCTAAGATTCAACCTGACTTACACCAACTTCCACGATTTGTCATTTTTAGTTCAATAAGCCAGTGTTTCTTCATCATATTCAGGGAAACAAAACATTGTGACTCCACCTATTTTTGTCCCTAAAGTTTTGAGTCATTTTAAATCTTGAAGACTCCCCACGGGGGCCCAACACAAGAGGCCTCACCTGCCTCACTTGGAGCAACATGTTTCATTTCCCTGAAGAAACATCATAGCCACAGCTGATTAGGCCGGGTGGAGAGAAATAGAATTGTGATACCTCAAAGCACAGCTCTGCAGGAGAGCTAATCCTGCTTATTTAGATAAATATTCCTTGTGTTATCAGACAGGCGACTTCATCTCACTACACCACTTCCACATGGGCCTCTGACAAACCTCAGGCACGGTTCCTTCTGGAGGCTATGGCTGCATAGATTTTTCTTAAAGAGTCCTGCTGACAGGAAAACAACTGTGTAAGCACAGGTGAAATTTCCAGTGCAACATAATGCTGAAACAATGGTATTTTGTAAACCAAGGAATGATAATTATACTTAAACATCCCAAGATAAAAGTAGACCTAGAAGCAGGAAGATCAGTGATATAGGCAAACCATGCATGATATACATCCTGTGATTCCAACACCTGCCTGCCTGAAACCACCGCACATAACCCTCAGCTGGTGAAGCCACTAACTTTTCCCACTAACTGTAGCGTGGTATGAGAAAATCGAAGACATGTGGATCTTCAGTTACCATGTAGTAAGTCAGAGCCTTGCAAGCCCTTCTTAACCACCTCTGGTCTTCACCTTAGCACCTTTACACTAATGAAGCAGAAAAAGTAGCCAGTTGCCAGATCACCATGCTCACAGGAAGGAGCCGCAGGGAGCTGTCCAGGGTGCTGCTGCTGGAGGCCGCACTGAGATTAGGACGCACAAAACACTGTGGCTAATGGAAGGGGGAAACCCAGGAGGGAGCAGCCCAGATATCGGCCTGCCAAGAGCTTTGCTTTGTCCGACTAGCGGTGTGTGGAATCGGATTGACTTCGTAAGCCCGACGTGAGGGTTTTGCAGGGATGGAGACTCCAGAACATCACAGTGTCTTCCTGCCGCAGCCTTTATGCTCTTTCTGCATCAGCAACAGCCATTTTCCACTAAGGAGAGTAGTCTACAGTACAACCAAAAGAGAAAACTATGAAGAAAATATTCTTCCTAAAAATTACTGAACGGCAAAATCTTAGCAGTGTTAGCTAACAAGGTGGAAATAGAGAAAATTTAAAACTAACGCATTGCAATTATTCCCAAGTAAACTAAGTGATAAGGCTTACAATATATTGAGAAACAAATAAATACACAACATCACCAGCTTCACTAAATAAATGCCTCTTCATTGGCATATTAGGTTTTTACACAGTAGTATTATTCAAGGATATTAAAATATTCTTACCTCTTTAATAAGTCATTAGCCCCCTTTGTATCTATTTATCAATTTTTAAAGTAAACCCTTGTTTTACAGCTAATGAAAGAGTGAAATTTAGGCAAAATATAATTAGTTCATAGGTTAAACTAACAGTGCCTTATTATACAAAATATAAAAACAATATATTTTGAATTTTTAAGATTTCTTTCCTACTATATTTTATTCTATCTTCCATGAATAAGAGTGCTATTTCATGATAATTAGAAATGGATTCCAGAAGTTCAAAAGCAGAACTAAGCTGATAGCAGGATACAAAAAGGCAGAACGACTGGCATTCCTGGGGCATGCAGCAGTCACTTAAGGCAGCTCAGCTGATGGTGACTTCTCTGCCGGATCAAGTAGCCCGCAGCACACTTGGTGCCAGAGAAGCTAATTGTGTCCTCATCTATGAACCATCTATGAACCTCATGTATCGGTCCACGAGGTTTGTGAAGCTGTTGGTAGAGCTGCTTCTTTAAACCTATGTTCTCTCTCTCCAGAATGTTTACCAAGATGGTGAGTAGCTCCCTCTAGACTGGTGACACCATCTCTAGGAACATGAGCTCGCTCTTCCCAGAGGCACACGCTTCTGCCTGGCAGTTCCATTCCATTAAGGACAGCAGAACATGACCTTTAAGGCCAACTGCAAAACTTTGTTCCTTTGCTAATGCTGCATAAACCCAGAGGTTTGAACACAGAGAATAAAGGACTTGTAACTGCTTCCTGTAAGGAAATATAACACCAGGTCACAGAAATAATTTTACTACAGGTCCTCAAAAGTGAAACTTTGGTGACCCCTGCGGTCAGTGTGGCCAAACCCAGAAGAATGCTATACACCAGGGGGTCAAACTCTGAAACTACATAAAAAGCAACCCTGGACGCATCAAGTGTGCTGCAGTGCGGCCACACTGGCGACAGCCCCCCACATGCAGACAGATGGAAAACACTGTGAAGTGAGGCAGGCATGGTGAAAGCCTGTGGGATAGAAAGACCAGCAAGTCCAGAAAGCTGGAAGGTGATTCAGTGGGAAAGTCGGAAGTGCCGGGGTCTCACCGCTGGGTATAGTGGTGTCAGCCGGGCAGAGCAATGGGGTGACCGAGCCGAGGGGCTAGGATGAGAAATAAGTAAAGACAGGACAGCGGGACTTGGAAAGGTTCACCAGTCAATACCGAATGAACGCCACGTTTATTTTACAGCCTTCTTTTATACATTTCTTTAGTACTATCCTTGAGCCGCCCTTGAGCCGACTAGCTTTGTTCACGTGTACAGAAAAGAAAAAAGTTAATGAAAGAACTGGTGGGCGGGTGCGCTGACAATATTCTTAATTAAATCTGGCACGAGGGTGTGTAAAGATTCTTAGTTTAACCTGGAATAAGGGTGTGTCAAGGTTCTTAGTTTAATCTGAAATGAGGGTGTGTCAAGGTTCTTAGTTTAACCTGGAAAGGACAGTAATTATCCTTGAGGAAAGTAGACAACGTCAGGCTCTGATCCAGAAATCAGGCCAACTTTTTCTCTCCTGCATGGGCAGCCATGACACTGTAGGAAATGGCTCCCAACACGGAAGGGCAGAATGGGACGTGGGCCAGCCCCACACTGAGGGGACCTTCTGGGCACCAGGCCAGGCCAGCTCCTCGGTCCACTCCCCACTGATCCTTGGAGTCCAAAAGCTTAGGGGGTCATGTTTAAGGTCTTCATGTGATACTTTATTTAACCTTCCATGAAAGTGATTACTGAGCACTTTGCAGCCCTGATGTTAACAAAACAAGCAGATCAGGTGAGGGTAAGGAGGAACAGACAATGCACTTTCCAAAAAGCTGTGTCCAGTATTTTATTTCTAAAGGATAATCTTTGTTTTAATTCCCTTGTATCTGAACTTTACTTCAACTTAGTTTTATTCTCAACCTTGACTTCTATTCAACTTAATTGGCTTTTACTAAATGACAAATTGCCCCTCAGAACACATTATTCGGTTCATGCTTCATGATTCTGCTGCTCAGCCAGGCTGTTCTGTCCTGACCCAGCTTGGGCCATTTCTGCCAGCCCCTCCTGTGCACCTGTGGTTTATCAGGGCACCTGGTGCCCACACCATCAGGTGACCCCTCAAGAGCTGCAGGCTGGTGCATCCTAATCAGCACTGTCTTCCAGTGCTGGCTGTCAGTTTGGTGACAAAAGTGTCTGAGCCATAGCATCTCGTCCCATAGTAGAGTCACCTGGGCCTCACACGGAAGTCAGAATGAGCTCGCAAGAGGAGGCGGGTTCGAGGTTCGGGCCCCATCACCTCATGATTTTTCCATTGGCTCACGGAGGTCACTCAGCACATTCCAGAGCACACGTGAACTACTCTGTGAAGGTGCAGGTGTAGGAGAGAAATCGCTGTGGCCACTTCTTTTATAGATGGTCTATGACACCCTTCAACCTTGATTCATTTTGATTAAAATGACAATGATTTTAGTAATAAATCACTACAATTTATTTTCCTTAATTTCTAGAGAAGTACATAATTAAAATGAGGAGACTGTAGGCAGAAGCACTCTGCTCACAGTTACATACACCTTGATTTCTGAAAAATATGACTATATTGCTGTATGTGGAAAAAGAACTTTGAATATATAACCAAGGAAAGAATCTTGGTATGGACAGAGCCCCGGGTGATTGGAGCGATCCTGATCTAATCCCAGGAGTCCTTCACGCACACAGCCGGGCAGGAGAGGATGCAAGAGGGACAGGACAGGATGAGTCACTCCACGTCACCAGCATTGAACTTGGGGGAAAGAAATCATGATCCACGGCACTACATGGGATTGTGGATGCTGGAATGGACGAGAAATGGGTTTTCCCTGGAGCCCCTCTGGGGGCATGGGCTACCAACTCTGTATTAGTCCAGGGAGAGCTAAGTGGGACCTAGAGACCCACAGAAAGGTACAATGGGGAGAACGTGTCACTTTAAGCCAGTCGCTGGTCACAGCAGCCTTAGGAAATGAATAGAAGACACAGGAAGTGTAGTGGACACCACCAGTGCTGCCTGGTCCAGTCATGTGTGCTGCGTCGTGAGTCGGTGATGAGACAGCAGACACCAGCCACAAAGGGCATTTCCAAATGAGGCGAACAGCAGCCCTGAGGGATAGAAGATGTCCCAAACCCCATGTGGCTGCAGGTGGGAAGTCTCCAAGGTGCCCGGATTACTGTGTGTGGCTGTGGATTGGGAACGTGGCGCTGGGTTAAGGAGTAAATAATGGAAGTCTCACTCTGGGCGCAGCTGACACCGGCCTGGGTGGAATAGAAGCGGCAAGAGGGCAAGTTGCTGCTGCTGCCTCCTGTCGTCCACCACAGGAACTGCTTCACCTCTGCAATGCCCTGGGTCAAGCCTCCCTCCCCTGGAGATGGGCAACTATAGACTGAAATCTCTACAAACCGTGAGCCAAATAAACCATCCTCTTGTAACTTGTGGAGGTCGAGTAGTTTGCTTTTGCAAAGAGAAAGTAACTGAGGCGGAGCCTACCTGCACATCACGTCTAGAAGGCTGCGCAGGCCTCTGCCGCGGGACGGGGCGGGGCAGGGCGGGGTGGCATCGCGAGACGCGGAGACGCGAGCCCCGCCCAGAGACCAGCGGCGGCCTTCTCCCTGCAGGCTCCCGCTGGAGATCCCGCGCCAGGTGGCAGTCTCAGCCGGGATCCGGCGCACTCCGAGTAGTATGACCACAGATGGGACAGCAGTCTCAATGCCAAATGTGAGACAAGATTGTGGAAAAATATGGATTACATGGCATTTTAAAGTATCGCTAGTTAGCACTGGTTTCCTTGCTCTAAAGACAAAAATTAATAATCCTATGCTCTTTTAAATACATAGCATCTAGCTTTGACCTAGAAAACACGGAGTCCTAAAAGACCCAGAACATTCATTTTGTCCCAATTTTGTTCCAGGATCACCTGCAAAGTCTTCAAAAACCATCCTGGGGGAAAACAAAGACCGGAAGTTTTCTGGGCCCAGCGGAATTCATACGCCCTGCATGATCGCAGAGCACGTACCCATCTCCTCTGAGATCTCCCTCATAATGACTGGAGGTTACCCAGGAAGCCGGAGTTGGGGGTGTGCCCCGCGCCCGGACGCCACGTGCCACCCCAGGTCACTCGCTATGAAAACCTTCTGGAAGAGTCTATTTACAATTTATATCTGCTGATTTCCTAGAAAGATTTGAAATGTCAATTTTCTAATTCAAATTTGCTTCTAATCTTTTTCTAATCCTGTTTTACCGAATGCAATCCAATCAGCCTTGAAAAGTAATATGGACTGAGTCCATATAAAATAAAATTAAACCATATACACATTTCACATATGACATACTGAGATATATATATATATAATGTGTGTGTGTGTGTGTGTGTGTGTGTGTGTAAAAACTTAACATTCCAAAGCTGTTCTTGTGAAGCCGAAATGAGAACATACAAAAGAAAGAAAAACTCCAAAGTTCATATTGCAAAACCACACGAACCAGTCTGGAAGCAAATCCTTTGATCACAGAACACAGCTTTCCCACTGCACACCTGGAGCGGCTTCCCCGGGAGGCGCCCCTTCATCACGTCATTACCATCTTGACCAACGCAAGCACTTCACCTCGCGATGGCGTTGTTTCTCCACAGTGCTACTGAAGGTACATTTAGGAACAGCGTCTCCATGATCGCGCATCTGCCGCATTTGAGGGCTCTTCATTAATGCAAAGACGTGTTCAGCGACCGAGGACACAAACCTGCGTCCACAGCTCAGAGCGTGGAACTCATGACTCTCGCGGATCCCCAAGCGGCCTTGGCAGCTCCACCTAGAACCCACACTTCCCGCATCCGCAGGGAGGCGGAGGTTCCCAGCCGCAGGGCCGCAGCACGGGCGACTGAGCGCTTCCCTCCAGTACTCATGGGTCCTAACCATCTGGTGCCCACTTCCCTCGCGTCTGTGCCCAGCTAGCCAGCGGGTCCAACCACCTAAGCCGTTTTGGGATGAAGTGTGTTGAAGCTCGTCAAAGTACTCATGCTCTGTGATCACTCTCAACGGCTTCATTACGTTATGGCTCTTTTTAAATTTAATTTTATTAGTACATGTTTGCAGCTCACACAGTCTGCAGTCATCCCAGGCAATGGTCACACGTACCCCACGGCGGGCTTCTTTCACCCCCTTCCGTGTCCCCCGACATCCTCCTCTGGATACCCTGTCCTCTTTAACACTCTGGTTGACGTCATTACTCTTAGCTCATCTTATGGCTCAAGATGTTGACATTAACTGGGTTTTTAGGCACTTGTTTAGGCTACTTATTTCCCCTTCTCTTCCTCACCCCTCACCCTTGTTCCTTGGTGCTGAGAGACCCACACCCTTCTTCCCTGGCCCCTGTGCTCTCTTTATCTGTGTCTTCTCTGCACTCACTAATCATGTCCTTCACTATCACTGTCATCTGTGAAGTTTTCTGAGAAATTATTTCCGATTTGACTTTTTCTAGATCCGCCTTCATTTCCCTTGTCACAAATACTCTAACCACTTCAGAGAGCCCACGTGGGGTCGCACTGTCCACCTCACTGCTCTGGGCTGGCCTTTGGCGAGCTGGCAGTTGGCACTGCATCTTGCTTCCATTTCTTCTCATTTTGGATTTCTTTTAAGTTTAATTCCTGCGTTGATGCTTGTAGATTGATTATGTAGGTATCTTCATTGCCAGTATTGATACCCTTAGGAAATGACTCCTCAGAGATGTCTTCCAGATGTAGCTGGCTTTGAGTCATTTCAAGATCCTACCTCTTCAGTTTATTGGGGATGAGAAATTGCTGCCTCCTTGGCTTCGCCCTGGTTCTGCAGCACTGCCCCCTGGTATTGCTTCTGCTGCTCAAGCGGTCTCAGTTGTGGCATACAAGGAGGAGCAACAGCCGCTGCAGTCCACAGCATCGCTGCCTGTCCCACTGGCTCTTTTTTCTGTGGATCGCAGCGGTCACTGTCCCTTTGCAGACTCCAGGTCTCCCCCTACTCGAAGCCAGAGCCCGGGGAGAAACAGCACTTGCAACCTCCCTCCTCGGCTTTGTGACCCCCTCTTCCCTCTCCCTGTGGACTCTGCTTCTTTTTTTTTTTTTTTTTTAGGTTTTTGGAGACAGGGTCTCGCTTTGTGGTTCAGGCTGGCCCTGAGCTCAGCCTCCAACTCACATCACAGCAGTCCTCCTGCCTCTGCCTCCCGAGTGCTGGGATTACAGGCGTGAGCCACCACGCCTGGCACTGTGGTATGTGGTACTGGTTGCTACTGGGCGTGAATCTCCATGACCAGGATTATATGTGGTTTCCGGGGATCGAACCTGGGTCCTGGCACTTGCAAGACAGGCGCCGGAACCACGGAGCTAACTCCCTGGCCCCTGTGGACTCTGCTTCTTGCTTCAGGCCTTTTTTTGGTCCCAGGGACTCACTTCCTTCTCTTCTTCACATGACTATATTCCAACATCTGGATTTAAAATATCAGCGAGGCTGTTTCTCTGCTGCTCACCATTTTGCCGTCTTCCTGGAAGTCCATGCGGAATTTCTAGTTTCAGTTCTTTGAGACATCTCCATACTGATTTCCATAATAGTTATACTAATTTGCATTCCCAGCAATAATGAAGCAACACCAGCATTTGCTAATATCTGATTTCTTAATGATTATCATTTTTTCCAAAGCAAGATGGCATTTCAGTATTTTTATAATTTGCATCTCTCTTACAGCCAGAGATGTTGAACCTTTTTATATGTTTGTTGACTATTTGTATTTCTTTCTTTATGAAATATCTGCTCAATTCTCTTGCTCATTTTTCCCTTGGTGAATCTAGATAATAGCTTGTCCATTTATTCTTTTGAAGAATCAGCTCTTCCATTTGTTGAATTTTTTACTGTTTTTTTTGTCTCAGTTTCATAAGATTTTTAATTTTTGATTCAAATAATATCTTTGAAATATTTGGACTTAATTCTTTTTTGAGATTAACCTTTTCTGTCTTTTTGAGGAGCCCTTTTAACCTGTTCCCCAGGCGTGAGCGGGAGGCTTTGAAACCATCTTGGCTTTGCTGACGCACAAAGACCTGTGACAGTGGGTAAGGTGACACAGCAGACATGTGTAGAGAGCCTTGATTCCTACTCTCTTTATGTGAGACACTCTTTTATGAAGCACCAAAGCCACGCAGAGGGGGTGTCAGCACAGCAGCTCTCTCCCTCTTACGCTCAGAATTCCCCCCTACATATGGAGCCGCACTAGAATGGAAGATGACACTGGGTAATAAACATGACGCCAAACTCAGGTCATGATGGGTGTTCAAGAAATAGAGTGAGTGAATGAATCAGTCTTTAACCAAGAGAACAAGGTGAAACTTCTTCCTATCTCTTCTGCTATAGTAGCTTCTCTGCCAGAAAGCTCTAATATCCTTTATGCAAATAAGTCTTGGTGGCCACCTCACCGAACAGCAGACATTTTTCCAAGTAGTGAATGCAAAGCAGAATTTTACTAATCTCCTAAATGCCTATTCAATCCACTGTACAACCCAAATGCTAAGCACCAAGAGGTAATTTCAATTCTGTTCTTTAAAGGCCCCCTTGTTCCAGGTACCAATGAAAAATTCAAATCTCTTTCCTTTAAAAAATCTTTGTCCCTCTCTGACATGAATTTCTATATGTTCCCTATTAACCTGCTAAGTTTTGTCTTTAATTGCAAAAAAAAAAAAATTTAGCTACATTTCATTGCAAATGACAACCACAAATTGTAAATTGTAAAAATAATGACCAAAATAAAGAAACAATGGCCACTGTCATCACACTAACCTGGCATTCTGGATAGTCACTGTTTCATGACTTTACAACCAAACATTCTAGTTCACTGAAAATATAGAAACTAGAGCTCATTTTATTGTCATTGATGTTAATTGCCTTGAAGTATAACTCTTTTTTGTGTCAGTTCATCTCGTGTTAGTGCATCTCTTGTTAGGCATGTTAGCCTCAATGTGCACAGTACAGGCTCCGTTACAGGCATGAGGAACGAGCGCATTTACCCCGGGCTCGCACTGACAAAGGGGCCAGACTTGGATTGCTGATGTTATCTGCAAATGAGATGTGATCGCTGTCCCTGAGAAGCTCTGATACTTTGACATTCTTTTTTTTTGAGACAGAGTCTTGCTTTTGTAGTTCAGGCTGGCCCTGAGCTCACTATGTACCCCAGGTGAGCCTCAAACTCATAGCAATCCTCTTGCCTCTGCCTCCCAAGTGCTAGGATTGCAAGCATGAGTCATCATGCCTGGCACTGTGGCATGTGGTTACCAGGGGTCAAACGTGGGGTCTTGTGCTTGCCAGGCAGGCACTAGAATCACTGAGCTAAATCCCCGCCCCTAGTTGGACATCTTTAAAAACATACTTGGAGCTTTAGGAAACAGCAGTGGGCCCTTCGACCGAAACTCATCACTCAGGATTACCAAGATGGAGGAGACACCCTTTGAGGCTGTCCCGTCATCCTCGTCTGCTTTATGTAAAACAGAAGCATGAGCCCCTCAGGGCCGCGAGGAAGTTTGCTTTTGAACAGAGCAAATGTGAACAAGGGAAAGGGCAGGAATGCTAATCCGTATTCCCATGAAAAGCTCTGGCTACAATATTCCTTTTGAAAAATGTAGCTTCTCAAGTAAGTTGGTCACAGTCCAAGAGGAATGAAGCTTGAAAGATAACATAACTTCAAAAGTCAAATTGAAAAGACCAGACCTGAGGCCGTGAGGAGCATTCAGAGGAGCGAAGGGTTTTAACTCAGCGTTCAAAGCATGTCCTCCTTCCGCTTTGAAAGTTTCTGACACTTTCGGGGGAGATGAAGAGTGTCCCATCCGTGACATCTTTCATCAGAAAACCATGAAATAACAAAAATCTCTCTTCAGGTAGAAAACGGAAACATGAAAGTTAGTTGAAGTAGCTTGCCAGTGTCCTGCTTCTTCCTAATGAATCTTCTCCAAGAAAGTCGCCGGAGCCTTATCTTAGCACACAGCGGTGAGGCGTGCATTCTGCTGTGTGGACAGTCGAGGCCCTGCCACACTGCAGGGTGACCTGCTCCCCAGGGCCTCCCATGCTGGATGCTTCATCCTCAGTATGGCAGTGCGAGGAGGGGTGGGCCTCAGGGCGCTGGGGTTGCTGCCCTTGGAAGGGATTGAGGGGGTTCGCACAGGAGCAGTTTGCAGAGAGCCATTCTGTGGCTTTCTCGCTCTCCAATGGCCTCTCCCCACCACAACACGTCCACCATTATGTTGCCACCTGCCTTGAGGCCCTCGCTGAAGCCAAGCTGGCATCAGAGCTGTGCCCTGGAGCTGCCAGAACTGTAAGCTAACAAACACCTTTTCTTTTCTTTCTTTTTTTCTTTGTTTCTTTCTTTCTTTATTAGTTCTTTGAGACAAGGTCTTGCTTTGTAGTTCAGGCTGGTCCTGAACTCACTATGTAGCCCAGGTGAGCCTCAAATTTACAGCAATCCTCCTGCCTCTGCCGCCCGAGTCCTGGGATTACAGGTTTGAGCCACCACACCCGGCACTGTGGCATGTGATTGCCAGGAATCAAACTTGGGACCTTGTTCTTGCCAGGCAGATGCTGAAACCACTAAGCTAAATACCCAGCCCAAAACACCATTTTTTTAAAGAGCAGCCTACCTCAGATATTTTATTATAGTACCAGAGAACTGGCTATTGTGGGTCTCAAACAAACGGCCCCACAAGGAGGCAGAAGCCTTTGTAAGTTGTCAGCAATGTCTCTGTCTGACCCGTATACCAAGAATAGCTAACCTGCCAAGAGAAAAGTTGGAAGTCAGGTTACAAAGTGTCAGTGCCAGCCACAATTACACCCCTGCCCTCTTTGGGCACATCTTTTACCCACAATCCCCTTGCTATGGATAAGCCTTGAAATGTGCCCTCAAGCCTGTATGCTGGTGCTTGATTGCAAGCTGGGAGCTTTTGAAAGAAAACTGGATCATGCAGGTTCCAGTCTCTCCCATTGGTTAATCCTCTGAGAAGTTCTTTTTGGTTGAGTCACTGGAGGCGAAAGAGACCTGGGATGTTGGTGTGGCTGAAAGAAGTGAGTCTTGGATGCCTGATTTTCCCCCTCTCTGTCTCATCATTTTCTCTCTCTCTCTCTCTGTTTTTCTCTGTCTCTGTCTCTCTCTGTGTCTGTCTGTCTGTCCGTCTGTCTGTCTGTCTCACTCACCCTTCACCTGTCCACCAGGTGTCTCTGCCTCACCCCACGCCTGAAAGCCACGGACCCAGCAGACCAGGGACTGAAACCTCTAAAACAGAACTAAGCTGAATCTTCCCTCCTTTGAGTTGTTTTGGTCATATACTTTTTTACAACAACAAAACGCTGGCTGACGCATGCCTGTGTACTCGTGTAGTCGTGGCTTTACTACTGTGCTGTGGTCGTGAGTACAGGGACATGAGGGCCCCCACATGGATGCCTGTCTCTCCTCTAGAAGGTGTTTCTGGGACCAGGCTGGGCACATGGAACATAACAGGGCCTAAGACGCTGCCTCCAAGGGGCTGGATTGACTGATAGACCTGATACTTGAGCATGGGGTGCAAACTTCCTGCGGCTATGTGGCTGTGCACCACAGTCAGGGCCACTGTGTGCAGGGTGGTGGCACGTTGCGAAGACCCAGCCTCCAGGAGCCGCTTCCCACAGCCTCTGTCCTACTCGCTTCTAGAAACCCTGCCGCCACCCTCATGAGCACCACCACTTTGGGGGCACACTATTGTTTGTTTTTCTTTCCCCAATTTTAAGTAATTGAAGACATGGATTATAATTTATATCTCTCATATTAAGCACAATCACCTCAAAAAAAAAATCAAAACAGTTGCCACATAGATGTCTGTGGCACTGAACAAAAGTACTAAATTTATGCTCAAAAATCAAGTAGACATTTTCTTTTCTTTTTTTTTTTTTTTGAGACAAGGTCTTGCTTTGTGGTTCAGGCTGGCCCTGAGCTCAGCCTCAAACTCACATCACAGCAATCCTCCTGCCTCTGCCTCCCAAGTGCTGGGATTACAGGCATGAGCCACCATGCCTGGCACTGTGGTCTGTGGTACTGATTGCTGCTGGGTGTGAGTCTCCACGCCTAGAATTGTATGTGGTTAACCAGGGATCGAACCCGGGTCCTTGTGCTTGCAAGACAGGCGCCGGAACCACTGAGCTAAATCCCTGGCCCCAAGTAGACATCTTCTTTACTAATATTGCATTTAGTATGTTCTCTACTCGCAAATGATGTTGGTCTGTGGTTTTCTTTCTTTGTTCTGTCTTGTCTGGCTTCTGTATCAGGCTATATTTATTTCATTAAAGGTGTTAAGAACTTTTTTTCTCTTTTTGGTGCTAGATAATAAATGTGATGACATTTCTTTCCTGTAATTAACCAGGTAGCAAAAACTGTGGGCTTTGTGGACCTACTGTCAGGGCTAGAACTACACAAATTTGTCTGAAAACACTCACAGTCAGTGAAGAAAAAGTAGATGTGGCTGTGTTCCTAACAAACTGCGTGGACAGGGACCTGGGGCCAGAGTGGGACGTGGTCTGGACTCTAGTTGGCTGTCATCTGCTCTGGAACAATTTAGAGGATATGGATCACCGCATCACTGCAGAGTTGGTAAATGATTTTGTTTTTTTGGTACTGAGATTCAACTTCAGGCCCTTGCGCTTGCTAGGGAGGCACAGCATTGCTGAGCTACATCTCCGGTCGGTAAATGTTATAGACTAACTATGGAGGTTCCTCTAAAACTCATGTGCTGGAGTGAAATCCCCAAGACCGCTTTACAAGGTATAGCATTTGAGAGATTTGGGGGGATGAGTGTCTTTATCGAGACCAGAGAGCTCCCTTGCTGAATCTGCCACCTGAGGGCACGGTGACAAGTCACTAAGTGAGAAAGCAGAAAGCAAGACCTTTCCAAATAAGGTTGATCTTGGACTCCCCATTCAAGACCTGGGAGAAATAGGTCCCTGTTGTTAAAAGCCACCCCGTAAAGTATTCTGCTGTGGAAACTAGTGGAGCGACAGCAGAAGGCCTGTGTGCCTGATTTAGCGGGCCACCCCCCACCCTGGAATGAATGATTCTCCAACGAGTCAACACCATAGTTTAACTTCCAGAAGCTCCACAGCATGTTCCAGTGTCTGGTCAAGGCAACTTCTTTTGTAGTTTCACCTGTTTCATATTTTATGACAGGATCTCTCTTAACTGAGCCAACTAGCAAAGAACAGAAAAGACCAGAATGTGTGACCCAGAGCAACACCAGAACCACTGAGCTAAATCCCCAGCCCCAATAATGCATTGTTAAAATGAGAACTGGTATGAAAAATCACTTTCTTCATCACTGGGTTGCTTAAATTATCCAAACACATCAGGTATGTCTCTTACATATGTTCCACTCCCCCGCCTTATGTCTTCTAGGTGGCCTTCTGGGAGACGGCTGGATCACCGGGGTGGTGCCTGGGTCTGTCCGCTGATTGGTTCAGCACACTTTTGGACACGCTGAGTGGATTTACTCAGGACACATTCCTCCACATGAGTGTGGGTGGCACAAACCACAGGCCTATATCTTAGATGGAATGACCACAAAAGGAAAACAGAAAGGTTCGCTGCTTCCTGCCTGCCAAGCCATGAAGTGTTTCTCCTCTGTGATGCCCTTCTGCCGTGTGGTCCTGCCTATGAGGCAGCTGACTATGGACTGAGACCTCTACAAACTGTGAGCCAGAATCAACCTCTCCTGTGTTAGGTTGTAGATGTCAGGTATTTTGTCCCAGCACTGAAGAAGTAACTAAGTGTCTCAGTTACCCTTCCTGTCCTTCCTACCTTATCCAGGCTACTGACGCTAGGTCCAAGCTGGGTGTGGTAGCACGTGCCTGTACCCAGCGATCAGGGGCTGAGGCAGCAGGACCACAAGTCAAGTTCAACCTGAGCAGCATAGGGAGACACTGTCTCAAAAATTAGAAGAGAAAGAAGATTCTTTGACAGGCACATTAAGTTTATTTTCTACACTGTAAGCAGCATATACTACGCTAGACTTTTCACCATCCCTGAGCATCTAGTAAGACAAAACACACACACACACAGAAAGCACTCTAAAATGACAGAACAGCATGCTGTGTACCAAAGGAGTACTAACAACTGCAGTACCACAGCAGGAGGGACTAGCAGTCTAAAGTGGTCATGGCAAAATTGATAAAGAAGGCAGACAGGAAGTGGGTTTGGAGTTTTGGAAGAGTTGGAAGACCACAATGAGGATCTAAGCATCCAGCTTAATGAGAATATGTCCACAGAGGTTTAGAGATGGGTGCACCTAGTTGTCCAACTTGCACACCATGCAGGATTCCCAAGGGCAGATGGAGGGGGCAAGAAGTGTGGAAAGGCAACTAAAAACTAAGTGATGTGATCTCTTGGACTCCAGGCACATTATACTTCCCTCTGTAGAAAAATAGTCTGATGGTTTGTAAGTCAAGATGGTACCTGTGAGCAGGATGGATCCAAACAATTAGGGTGGAAAAATCAGCAAGGATATTATTCCCATCATCCAAAACTGTCAGAATTTGAACGCTGGTGGCTGAAAGGCCCGGTCTTGCCCAGAGATGACTTTATTTGGTATGCATACTTCTAAAAAACTTAAAAATAACCCCAAATGGGAATAATTTGCCAGGAAACCTGAATTTCTGATTTCTCTAGTAAGGTTGCCTCAAGACCGGGAGAAGAGAAGAGGGAAATTGGTGTTTATGAACATCACTGCGACAGGAGCTGGAGGTGCTACTAGAATTCCCAGATCCACAGGCGTCCTTCCCTGCACAGAGGACATGATTCTCCTTCTCCACAGGAGACTTGTGAGTAAGAAGCCACCATCCATGAGTTCAGACAGAAAGGCTGAAGAGCTGCAGAGGGAGTCAGCAGGGGTCACGGCTTCACGACCCTTTCCGAGATGAGAAGAGTGACGAGCAGCTAACTTTCAGACGAGCAGACAAAAATAGACCGAGTCAACAAAAATGTGTCTTTCTTCAGCTAATCAGCCTGCCCCACCAGTTCCATGACCGTCTTGAGCAATCGTGAGAAAAGACCCAGAGTGTTACTTTACACCTTGCACCGGCATGACTGGGCAGGGTGAAGACAGAAATTCAGGTCACAAAGGTGCAAAAGGACAACTGTGACACTGGAAGCAGGTAGCCCAGTGCTGGACACTCACTGCCATCAGAACTGTGCGCTCCCAAGTGCTGCGTGCAGGGCAGCACCAGAGCCCTTCACTCTGGGCTCTGGCACCCACGCTGCCCTTCACTCTGGGCTCCAGCACATACAGTGCTGGCACGCTGGTGGCACCCACAGTGCCCTTCACACCCACAGTGTGCCTCCGGCCCGAGGGCAGAGTAAGTGAAGGGTTGAAAGCTGTCACTCCGGTTGTACTCATGAGGCTGGTGCATGAGATCAGAGCATGACGTTATTAATTTGTGGCACATGACACCCTCTCTACTGTGTAATTATATCAGCTGGCTTCCCAGGGCCCTTTCTAGCAGATACGAAGGTAGGTAGTTGGCTTAATTAGTCAAAGGAAAACTGTTAAATAAGAACGGAGTTAGGTCAAAACAAACTGAGTAGTCTTAAGGGAAGCTACTTGCAATCCTGTATTCCTTGCCTAGGAAATTTTTCAGATTGGAGGACTTGCCAGGTTAGTAAATGCAATGAAAGCAGGAAGTAGAACAAATCTTGAGTGGAACTTTGATGGTTGCTGAGCCAAGACTTGTCCTCTGCCCCCACCCTCAGTTAGTTGCTGCATGCCAGACTTCAGGTGAGGTCGTGCTTCAGGGGAGAATGGGTCCCGCCACAGCCCAACTGAACTCGATCACAGTAACCCACACTGGGGAGGAAACAGCACATACACAACTCTGACCACTAAGACTCGGGGAAGCTCCAGGGGTGTGGGCAGCTGCGGAGTTCTCTTCACTCTTCAGCAGGTTTGCAGGGGAAGCCAGCTGCAGAAGCAGATGGCTGCAGAGCAGAAAAGACACGGAGCCCAGAAGGGGCTGAGGATGATTGGAGAAGAGCTCTGCTATTGTTGTTGCCTTTGCTTTGTTTTTTAAATTAATGACTATGATGTGGGTTTATGCACTGAGGAAGTGAATACTGGCCAGCAAATGCATCTGATCTTCCATAGGAGGCTGAACAGCCACTGTTTTCAGGAGCTTTGTGGACTTCCAGGTGCAAAGAGCCAAAGAAAATCACATGAAGTCAGAGTATGGGGAACACAAAGTGAGAGAGAAGAAACCCCACAGCCTAGGAGGCAGAAGCAGGAGCCAGCATGAGAGCCTGGCTTGTGCCCTGGAGAAAATAAACTCCACGCTTCTCAGGAGCTCTCAGCCGTGGTCTGGGCGTGCCGCTCCTCCCCACTCTTGGCCAGCGTCAGCCCTTCCCCACAGCTTTCCCTGCTTTCCTGCAGTCTGGCCTCTGCCCTTCGCCTGATGACCCTTTTCTCCACCTAAGTATCTGCTCACTTACAGTAATAACTCGTGCTAGGTTTTATCTCTTGGGATCTGATACAGCTGATCTCTCCCTCACTCTCCTCACAGCCAACTCCTAAAATACTGGAAAGAGACCCTCTGATTTTCTCAGATCATCTTTCACAGGTGAGTCACTAACTGGTTCACACATTGACTGGTCGTGGGTTGACTGTTGACCTTGCACAACTAGTTCTCTCCAGAGAGATGGGAACATTGGCTGCTGAACGTGGCTCTTTCTACAAAAGGGCACCAAGACAGTGCCGTTTCCTGGGAGCATCTGTATGGCAGCCAGGTAGTGTGGCCAGCATCACCCGCAAGACACCGAGTCAGGTGGAGTCCTGGCAGACACACAGCTTGTCCATGGTGCGTCTTCGAACTAGGCAACAGTTTCACGTTTACTTCATGTTGGGGGACGGTTGTCTACACTTGTTTAATTTAAAAGCCAGTATGAGTCAGTATAAAAGGCTTCTGAAACACTTTGGACTTCTTGTGATGTGAAGAGCAGCGCAGGAACTAGAGACCTGCAGGAAGCGCTATCTTCCAGCTCCTGTGAAACAGTCTCCCTAAGACCATGAGTCACAGCGGCCACTCCACTGCTGAGAGCTTCCGTAGGAGACATTGCCATGTAAAGGACAGTTATAATTTATTATCTGTAATGAAGCCTCTCTGGCCCCAAGGGACGTTGTGAGGAACACTGTCAGACTGTGTAAAACGCCTTTGGCTTTTCAATAGAAAGGTACTATATATGATAATAAAAGGAACAGCAATAATATTCTTGCAGAGCACTGACACTGAGTTCATCTTTGTTTTAAGAAATAAGTTTATCTTTAAACCTCACAGGGCTCCTGAATTCAATTTGTCCTGAGAGTGCTGAAGCTGATGAAAAAGGTTGCTCATTACAGAAGCGCTTTCTTTGTTTTCTGTCTGTTTCATGCGTGTTGCTTTTAAGTCTAGTAGATATTGAAGACCTGAGTGTCGTTCGTCCATGCGCAGTGGTGCTAACTGAAGTCTCTGAACTCTGTAAAGATGTCAGGGTGGCCCAGGAAAAGGTACATGTGCTTCCCTCATGCAGGTGTGTACACTCGGACACTTCTGCAGCTACAGATATACTCCTGCGGAAACAGAAATCAACAAACGAGAGAGTCAGCAGGAAACTTCTGAGAATCATATTGTCATCAGGCCGCACACAGGTTCACTTGCATCCCTTGCGAAGCCCTCGGTAGGTGCTGTTCCTACTGTGGGTAAGAAGCTTTATGCATCTGCGAACTCGGTGAACGTGCTTCTATGAGATTCTCAGGGGACGCCTGGAGCTGGGTAAGAGGGCATGCTGGGCCCATGGCCCTGGGTGCCACAGGAGCCAGAGGGGACCCAGCGGTGTGGGGACCGCAGCGCGGTGCGGAGCAGAAGTGAAGCAGCTCCACGCTGCGCACAGCACGGAAGCCGAAGCCCCCAGCCTCTGCTGGGAGCACTGGCCTGTGCCCTGCGGTGCTGGGAGGCGGAGGCAGGTCGGGAGGCTGTAGCTCGCCCCCTCCCCACTTCTGGCCTCACACTCTTTCCCTTCCCCGTCTCCCGCCATGAGCCGGCCAGCTGCGGACAGAAACTTCAGCGCACTGGCCTTTCGGTCTCAGGTGTGACACCGAGCCAGCCGGGGAGGAGGCCTCTGTCAGCTCTGGGTGTAGCTTCCCAATCGCTCTTCCACTGAGCTCGCCAGCGCCCGAGACAGAGCGCGGGAAGGATGCAGCATCGTGGGCTGTGAGCAAGGGGCCGGGCGTCTGGACCGTGCCGGCCCGTGATGCCCGGGACTCTGCAGCCGCAGGACAGCTAGCGCGCCGCGGAGCTGCAGCAAGCGGCGTGCGGGGCGTGGGCGTGTGCAAAGCCCGACCTCGCCGCGGACTCGCACTTCAGGTGTGGTTCAGTCTCTACAATACAGAGAAGCGGCCCGGACCACTTCCCGGCTCAAGCTTTACAGAATTTCCACTTTTCAGAAATTTCAGGCTGCCTCGCCTGCGGCAGGCAAGCACCCTCCCCCTGTAGAAAACCTGGCGTTGCGGTTCTGCTTTCTAACTCCAGCCGAGGACCGCGTCTTTGCAGCTCTCCGTCAGCGCGCTCCTCCTTCCCTCTCCACACTCATTTCCCTCCTCGCCATCCGCCCTCTGTCAGCTCCGCCGCTCACTCCACCTCCTGGCTTCTCAGGCAGTCACTGTGCAAAAGAGAAGATGGAAAATCTCAGCTCTCGCTCGTGCGGAGTCTCACAGGAGCCTATCGCAGCCCCCCCCCTCCAAAATCCAAGTGTGTGAGAGCGCGACGCCTGACAATGGATCTCTGGGCAGAAGCAGCCTGCCTCAACCAGCACTACTGCAAGCTGTTGAAAAACACAAAGCCCCACAATAGACCTTTCCTTTATAAATGAACTACTGTCAAAGAGCTAAATCCTCAGGGAAACAAAAAAATCTATGATATACCAAACACTGTGACAAGCCACAGTGAGGATGTGATGGCTGCAAAACAAAGCCCCGTTTTCGCTCCCTCAGACTCTGGCATGAAGGGCTGGAGATTAGCATCTGTTTAAAGCATTCCATCAGCAGAAGGGGCACCCCGAGTCTGACTCCTTCCTTTGCGGTCTTGACAGGTGGACGGATGAGTGTCCAATGGCCCTGGTTACATTCACGTGTTTGCAACGCAGTGAGCCCTGGCTGTCGCCACAATCCGCAACCCTGAGACAATGAAAGGGCGGACAGCACCTCCGCGCAAAAGCCAGCACAACTCCCACCGCAGGAAGACCAGACCGAGGCGTCCCACTTCCGGCTGCCCACACACTCCCCGAGTAACAAAAGGCAGTGAAACGCGGAGAGGAAATGCAAGATAAGCCACCATGTCCGTCCGAAGGGCTGCCCGTATTTTCTTCAAACTGCCTTGTTGTTTACAGGGTGCGACTGCAAGTTCAGTGGAAAGCTGCTGGCTGCAATGCTAGGGTTTTTACTGAGTATCTCCCAAAGTCTTTTGTCTTCAGAATGCACTGAACAATAATAACTCCCCCAAAAGGAGGGCAGTGTAAGCTGGGTGATGCAGGCAACTACGTTAGAGTCATGTGGATCGTAGTCATGCCTTCATTTCCCTTAATAAAGGGTAAGAAGAGACAAAATTTCAACAAAGAGAAATGAAAGCTGCTACCAGTGAAGAGAATTTCTACAACCACATAGAGTAAGCTGCAGTCCTATGGACAGCCACTAACATGAAGTACAGGTCAGGCCAGTCTGTGGAGACCACCAGAGGCCGCACAGTCTCTCAGTGATTCTGTTTGGTCTTCACTCTCTATGATCTTTTCTGATACTTTAATTCTCCAGTTTTGTTTTTTGCTCTGAGTTGAGCCAAGATTCAGATTGCTAAAGTGGCAGGTTGTGTTTATACAAAAACCTTCATCCTACTTTATGTATAAACTTTTACAGTAGAGTGAAATGCGTGTGTCCTCTTGAAGGAGGCCACAAAAAATATCTTCTAGTGAGGAGTCTGTTCTGCAGTTTTGTGGCCTCCGGTACCAACAATGGAAGGTGATTGATTTCCATTTTCATTACAGCATACTGTAGTCCCAGCATGAACCCTTCCCTGAGCCCAGCCCGCCTCCATCTACCATCAAAGTGAACTGAACATGCTTCTCATCTGACTGGGTCCTGGGCCATCGGCGTGTTTTCCTGGATGATTGTCCCCCTGACCACCTTTGCCTCTTGTTAGTCAGCACTTGATCCACATTAGACTTTCCATTGCATTCTCTCAACCCTATCGTTTCCATTTAGACTGATCTCACTTTGATTTCTCCAGTGCTTCTCTGCAGGTGATGAGATTCTGTTATTCTCTGTATTACTTAATTTTCCTTCCAAAGATGAGCCAAGTGGAGCCAAGACATTTGAGAAATGCTCGACTGCAGAACTACCATGAGGAAGTACTAAGTGGAAGCTGGTCCAGGGATTCTAACTAGTGAGATGTGACCCATATCAGGAAACCGCGCAAGACACAAGTGGAAGCCTAAGACCCTAATGTTCTTCAATTTTATTGTTTTGTTTTCTTGGCAGTGACATCAGGTTTCTCAGTGATGAATTTATTACAAAGTAATTTCACCCACAAATATAATGAACTGATAAATCATTGTGAGGAATATGCTATTAATTCATTTTTACAATTCAGTATGAATCTCTTAATAGATTTCTATATGTGCTACCAAAACTCCAAGAACAAAAATAGTTTAATTTAGTTAATAAAATATAGCTGTTATTTTTAAACTTTTAAAAAAAGTAAAATTGGCACCATAGCTAAGTGATATTTCTCTTTCAATATAGAAGGTAAGAAAACTTTATTGGTACAGACCCATCTCTGCTGACCTTTTTATTGTCTGAAATGGTGGATAAAAAGGCTGCATAAAGTCGCCTTTGATGTAGTTTAATAGTGATTTTTAAGAGCTGTTTACTGGTGAGGAAGCACTTGTAAATGTGAGTGTGAGATCGGGACGGCCCACTTGGGACAGGCAGTGAGCACACGGAGGCCACAGCTGCGCTAGCGGCCCGAGGTAGAGGCCGAGGCGGAGCAGCCGTCAGCAGGTACAGGCTGCGGGTGACTGAGACTGAGAGAGACAGAAGAGACTCTGAGTGGAGAAGTCTGAAGGTCTGCCTGCAAAACCAGGGGAAAACCAGAGGGCAGCGTCCCCGAAACTCGGCAAACAGGGGCTGGGGAGTTAGCTCAGTGGTTCCGGCGCCTGTCTTGCAAGCACAAGGACCCGGGTTCAATCCTCAGTAACCACATACAATACTGGGAGTGGAGACTCAACCCAGTAGCAATCAGTACCACATACCACAGTGCCGGGTGTGGTGACTCAGGCCTGTAATCCCAGCACTCGGGAGGCAGAGGCAGGAGGATTGCTGTGATGTGAGTTGGAGGCTGAGCGCGGGGCCAGCCTGAACCACAAAGTGAGACCCTGTCTCAAAAAAGAAAAAAAAAAAAAACCTAAAAAACAAACCAACAAAAACAAAAAAAAAAAAAAAAAAAAAAAAGAAAGTTGGCAAACAGAAAAATCAGGTGAGCAGCTAAGACACGCAAACACTCCAGAGTCTGGGAGTCCGTAGGTCTCTGAGTTAAACCATCGGCACAGCTGATTCTGATGCAGGCCAAAGCTGCACCTTCTCAGAGGGACAGTGCTGCCCTGGCACAGACGAGGCCCGGATTCAATCCCCAGTACTCAAGTAAAAGTAAGCAAAACCTCCTACGGTGGGACGGAGCATCTGTGGTTGTCACCACAGAGATCCGTGACAGCTAGGCTGGTGATAGGACTTTATGCTTCTACTTGGGAAATTTATTTCGGTTTAACCCTTTAAAATAAAACTCACCTGACCATGATAGTAAGTTAGGCTGTTTAATTAAGACACTTCCAATGGGCAAAAATGAGAGTTAAGTCACCTCAAATACTGGTACAAATTCTCAAAGTTGAGTGTGATCATATTGAGTATATAAAATGTACCAGTAAAGAATTCAATTTTTAAAGACATTTCCACTTCCTGATAGCCAGCCTTCTCCTCAAGTGATAGGATTCTCACCTCAGAAAAAACTACACTGTCCGTCGTGTGCAGCCAGTGCTTACATTTGTTGGTTTGATTCTTTGAAAATAAAACCTATCTGGAGAGAGATGCCCCGCACCTGGTCCTCTCAGTTGTCCACCCAGAAATGATATAACCCTGCCTATAACTGAACTCAGCTACGTGGCACCCACCTGACAGCCATCGTGGGATGCCTGCACCAGGCCTCAATGAATCTGGAGTTCTTCAAGGGCTGGACAGGCTGCCATTTCCCACAGGGTTTCTGGGCCCTGGCGAATGCTGCCCCCTGCCGGTTCGCTGCATGCATCCTTCCCTGTGTGCCCCTGCGGGCCGCAGTGTCTACCTGACAGAGTGTCCCTGCAGCTCAACTACCATCTAGAGATGCAGTTCTGTGACCAGAGGAAAGATTTTAGCAGCGTAAGTGAGATTCACCAACTACTAAAGGCAAGTTCAGTGAACCTGGGGCAGCCAACTGAGAGAGACAGAAACACAGAGGTGGGTGGGGTAGGGAGATCATTAACATATGCACTATTTGGGAAGTGTTTCTTAGAATCATTCTTGATAAGAGCTGCAGACTTTGCCTGAGAAATATCACCTTCCAAAAATTTCATATTCACAGGTCAGGGTTACAGCTCTGAATAAAATCAGCTCTAAATCTAATAAGTGGCAAAGAAACTTAGAGACTTAATGAGAAAGGAAATTCTTTTCACACAGTCTGCAGAAATGTGTCTACTTTAAATCACCAATTAGACTGTAATATTTAAGACATTCAGGAAGATCATTAAATTTTAGGATGATTCTCAGGGTTACAAAAGCACAAAAGTACTTTTTTTGAAATCTCGATAGTGAATCATCAGTAAATTGTCATATAATTTCTTTCATGTTTCACAAACTGGAGCATTTAACCTTGGAGATACATATGTATGTAGAAATTCTGTGGTGGAGGTCTCTGTAGCTTTGGGTTTTAGCAATGGGCTCTTCTGGTAGACGCCCCACAGCTACCCACACTTCCACAGAAGCAGAATAGACGAGGCACAGGGTGGGCGGGGAAAGGATTAGTGTGACAACTGTAAAGGGGTCAGACTGGGAAGAATTAGTGTTTCTCATCATGGCGTCAGAGATGACTGTGTCCACAACTTTGTACATTTCTCCTAGTCGCCACAGACACTGCCCTGGCACTGTTGTTCCCGTCCACCCTCACATTCTCTCCCTAAGCACAGGCGATGCCAACTCTGTGTGCTCAGACCAGCTTCAAAAAGATGGCCAGAGGACTTCCAGGAAGATGGAAGAGTGGGGAGAGGCAGAGAAAACGCCTCTTGAGATTGGCTCTGCTGACACTGGGAGATAGCAGTGTGATGAGGGCAGACAGGAGGGAAGTGGTTCCCCAAGACCCAGGAAGGGTCTGAAGTGAAAATTGTAGGGCCAAGGCTTAGCTCAGTAGTACATTGCCTGCCTTGCAAGTGTAAGGTCCTGAGTTCAATCCCTGGTACCAAAAAAATGAAGAAGAAAAATAAATTCATTCTTTGAAATGGGAATTGAAATCCATAGGGAGGGCAAGGAGACTTCGATGAAAAGGAAGGAATTGGCAAGTGCTGTCTCTCAGAGCCCAGACTCACGGCAGGGGGACGGTGAGCTGAGCCTGCAGGTGCACAGTGACCTGTGCCGTCCCCAGCGGCCTCCATGGAGAATAACACTAGTGGAATGATGCAGTAGACAGAAGGGACTACAGTGTCTGGTGAGTTAATTGGGCTCAGACATCACCCAGGAAAGGATGATTGGCTGGTAGTCATCTTCTTTTTAACTTTTAAAATTTCTTTTTTAAAATCAATTTTATTTGTCCATTTTATACATATAATATGATCACGTTCCATACAGAGAATTTGTACTAGTACATGATACATTTCAATTCTGATTTTTTTCCCTTTCCCCTTGAGGGGGCAGCTGTGCCAGGAACTCAGAACAGCTGCAGGGGGCTCCCTGTGGTAGCTCCTTGTGTCTCCCTGCTGGTGCCAAGTTCAAGTCAGCAGGAGGCCGGGGAGTGGAGGTCAAGCCACCAGGAGTCATATAGTTCCGGGCTCAGCAAATCCAGCCTCCCAGCCAAAAACCAGCCTGAACTTCAGTGGAACCATAGGGCTGACTGGGCTCATCCACTGCCCACCTAAGGAGACTGCTGGCTGGCTGGGATTGATCAAGGTGGCTCTGGATGCTATTTGGCCTCACTGTCTACCAGTGGCTGCATACAGACCTAGATTTGGACTATTTCTTTTGTTCTTCTTTTCTGGTTTTTGTTCTTGTTTTATTTTTTCTTGATGATTTAAACATACTTTCTATATTTTTGCTGTTTTTGTTCTTTTGGTTCTTGGTTTTATTTCTTCCTTTCTCTTTCTCTCCTGTCTTTATCAGTTTCCTGAAGTTTGTGGTAATTTTCTTTTTCTTCCAGCCTTGCTTCCAATTTTTTCTTTTCCATTTCCCTATTCCCCAACCCCATCCCCTTTAAATCTGCTCCCCTAAGGGTAAAATCACCATATTAAGGACTTACTCATTGCATTCAGTTCCATGATTCATTTTAGTTTAGTTTTAGTTTTTTGAGACATAGTCTCACTTTGTAATTTAGGCTGTTCTTGAACTTAGCAATCCTCCTGCCTCTGCCTCCTGAGTGCTGAGGGATTACAGAAGTGAGGCACCATGCCCAGCACTGTGGTATGTGGTACAGATTGCTGGTGAGCATGAGTCACCATGCCTGGCATTGTTATATGTGGTTACTAGGATCAACTAGAGACCTTGTACTTGCAAGGCAAGCACTGGAACCACTGAGCTAAAGACCGGCCCAAACTTCAATTTTTTCAAGATATTCTGTTCTATTTTCCTCCCAATTCTCACTACCACTGTAGCGAAAAGCAGCCAGCAGTTTTTGTGAAAAATGTTGGGCTGAATGTCTGAGTGTTGGGCTGCATTTAAATTTCCACAGTCTAATCAGTTAGTCTGCTGCCCTTTATCTCAGGCTCCAGCAGGGTCTTAGGACATGGGCCAAATTGTAAATAAAGTTATTGCCAAAGTGTAACACAGGTGACCTTTAGTTTAGCTGCAGAGAAGCTCTTGTTCCCAAATGAAACTGCCTCCGCCTGTCTTTACTGTCCTCACTCCTATCAGAGTTCCAGTCTCCTGACCTGCCAGGATCATCCACCAAGCTCTGCTCACTGCAGTCTGAGGCTTCTCCAGCCGCATCTGCAAACCTCTCCACTTACCTCCCTCAAACCAGCTCCAAAGGGCTCTAAAGCTCATGGTCAGGTAAGGTCAGAGCAATCAAGCTACATTTCCAGATCAATTTTCCATATTTCCTACTGCTGGACACAGTACAATCACAACTTGCAGGGGCAGAGGTTTGATTCAGCTCATGCTCTCCATCGATTCAGTCCATGGCTGTCTGGCTCCAGGTCTATGTTGAAGCAGAAATATCATGTTGGAAGGGCATGGTATAGGGAAGGTGCTCACCTCATGGCACTCAGGAAGCAGAGAGAGAAGCAGCAAAAGATGAGAATTCACACTCCTGGCCAAGGGCACTGACCCACCTGCTCTGAGCAGGTTCTGCCCTGCAAAGCGCAGTCAGCTATGGACTCATAAAAAAATTAATCCACTGATGAGCAGGGCAGCCCCAGGGCCCACTCGTCTTTGAACATGGGACTTCAGGGGATATTTTAGATCTAAATGCAAGATACATATTTGTAAAGTAAGGAGTACTATATATGCAGTTATTAAAAGCTGGGAAGAAATAAAAGTTGGGAAGAGATAAATGACATAATTTTTAAATGTTTTATCTGTATATTCTTTTTTTGTTAAATGATACATAAAATGAAACTAAAATTATATACAACTGAGTTCAATTCCTGGACCAAAAAAATTAAATTATATACAACTCAAAGTTTTATGCATTCAACTCTAGCTGCAAGTTGTGATTTCTTCCAAATTAGCAGAGCTCAGTGACAGTTTCCTAACAGATAGGTATCAGGCCACATGAATTTACCTACTGAAGATGGGCAAAAGCATTCACTATTAAAAAAACTTTGACCAAATTTTTAGTAGGCCACATTGACGTCCAGAAAAGTGTTTGCATTCATGATAGTAATATTTCTCAGCATATGAACATGGCATCACCTAAATAAGAATTGCTTTAGAAGCCAGGGATGGTGGCGCAGGCCTGTAATCTCAGCACCCAGGAGGCACAGGCAGAAGGATTGCCTGAGTTTGAGGCCGGCTTGCGCTACACAGTGAGTTAAAGCCAGCCTGAACTACATAGTGAGACTCTGTCTCAAAAAAAAAAAAAAAAAAAGTTGCTTTAGGAAGTTTACTTAATGCAGGTTTCCTGGTTTCATTCCAGACCTGATTCAAAAATTTAGCGGTGGGCTGAGGTGCTGATACTTTAAATAAGTTCTAGGAAAATTTTTACAAAGAGTGAGAACTATTGTTTCAGAAATCGGAAATAAATTAGGAATGATTTAAGAGGAAATCAATCAGGCTAGGCACCCAGCACCTTTCTGTTAGACTCCTCATTAATAGCACAGTTCTTTTTCTAACATTTTTACTATAATCATAAATCATAAAATTATAAAGCTGTCATGAAACTTTTTTTTTTTAAGGTTTTTTGAGACAGGATCTCGCTTTGTGGTTCAGGCTGGCCCTGAGCTCAGCCTCAAACTCACATCACAATCCTCCTGCCTCTGCCTCCCGAGTGCGGGGATTACAGGCCTGAGCCACCACGCCCGGCACTGCGGTGTGTGGTGCCGCTGGGTGTGAGTCTCCACACCCAGTATTGTTGTGTGGTTACTGGGGATCGAACCCAGGCCCTTGCGCTTGCAAGACAGGTGCCGGAACCACTGAGCTATATCCCTGGCCCAAAGCTATCATGAAACATTTGTAAAATGGCCCAATTTTATTATATGTAAAGCTCAATGTGCTTTTTCCTGTAGAATATAATATGAAATTTTAGGAGTCAAAATTTATAAAAGTCTCATAGAAAACATTTTCAGACCATACATATGTTGTTAACAAAACAGCTTTTATAGGTATAGATGATTCCATAAGACACAGAAAAAGAAAATGAGTAGAAAGTGAGAAAGAAAGGAAGCAAAATGTGTATTTTGCTAGACACTGACTGATTACTACAGGCAAGTACTTTTATAATTTAAAAAAATAAAGCCCAGCAAGGTTATTATCTATGTGATTTAAAATGATATTTTAATATATCGAAGTTCAATTTACAAATTAACTTTCAGAGAATCCACTTAGAATGCTTCCTATCATCCCCAAATTTTAATGGAAGGGTAGTCGAATGAAGAAATCAAAGCAAGATGAATAGCCCTCTTTCAACTCTTTACCTAGCCTAGTGCTCAGAAGTATTGTCATAGAAAATACTGAATAATAAAGGAAATAATTTTATAGAACACTTTAACAGAATAAAAGCAAATTCTAATAATCTTTATTATAAAGGTACTGAGTAGTTTTTCATTAAGATTAGCAAAAATCTTTGTTGTATGCTATTAGTACTTTAAAATTAATTGGAAACACAGTAGAAAGAGAAACTCAGCAAAATAAGCAAATTAAGTTACTCATTCAATTATTTCCTTATTTTTGATAGTAGGATGAAAGTTTTAACATAGGAAAGCTGCACACAGCAGATTTCAGTTTTGAGCAGATAACTTAATCCTTCTACTTATTTGGCCAGAAATAATTCACGTACAGAATAAATTAGCTTTATTAGATTATTGTTGTATGAATTTTGACAAACACATAGTTGCACATCATCACCATAGCTAAGAATATTTTCTTTGTACTGCTTGTCGATAATACCCTATTGTCACTTGTGTCCTTTGCCACCAAAAACCTAATTTTTGTGTCATGTAGCTTTGCGTTTTCTTGATGTCGTGTAAATGAAATCATTCAGTACTGTCGTTGAGTACTGAGACTTTTCAGTAGCATAAATTATTGAGATCAAGACTGTTGCATTGCTCAGTAGTTCACTCAGGGGTTTGAATGACGGAGCCAGACACCTGGGGCTGTGCAGCACCTAGACCCTCCTAGATCTAGTCCAGGCGGCTGCACAAAGCCAGGCAGACCTGTCTGCTGGGGGCGGGCGAAGGGAGGGGCTGCAGGGCAAAATTGTCCCTCCACGGCTGCCGTGGTGCGCCTAGCTGCATGTTGCTATGGAGACGGCCCAGGCCAGCTAGCGGAAGCTGCTGCGGCCCCTTCCCTGGCGCTGGGAAAGTCGGTGCAGGCGGGCCTGACTATGGGCAGTGGCGGCTGGCGGGAGCCCTGGGCTCAGGGGCGGAGACGTCCACAGATCCAGTACGGTCTTTCCTCCTGGAGACGCCGGAGCCCTGAGCCGGCAGGGGTCGTGGACCCGGGATCCTCACCGCTCCTCTCTGAGGCGCCCTCGCTGGGCCTCGCCCTGCTGCGGGAGAGAGAGCGCCATTCGCTTGCTGCTTCTGAGGAGCATTTCCTGAGGACAGTGAGGAGAGCATCTTTCTACAGCTGTGGGGCAGTAATTAGGACTCTTATGTCCTTCGACTGCTTGGCTAAGCTCAGACAAAAAACAGGAACCTAAGAAGATTATCTGGGTTCTCATTCAAAAGCAGCGGGCTCCATCCTCTCAGGGAGACCGTGAGGGAGGGAACATTGTCTCCCCAGTCCTGAGCCAGCCCCTCTGTGCTCAAGGTTTGCTGAAAGCCAGACTGTGCTTAAGGCTGCTGGATGGTGCCTGGCCACAGTGCTCCAAGGAGGAAGAGGAAGACTGAGGGAGACTTCCCAACCATGAATTCCAAGAGCCATCAAGAGGACGAAGGTATTACCAGACAGCAGTGGGTTTGAGGAACGGCCGCTCTGCTGGAGTCAACACACCTGGTTTTACCACAAACTTGTGGCATGACTTCGCTGCATGTCAGAGCACCTCTCTCTCGACCTCACTTTCCTCATCTGTGAGATTCGGTTGACTTTAGAGACTTTGTGCCAGGTCCTTCCATTATAGGAGCAAAAGTTAGCTAGACATGTCCTAGGTAGATAGATTTGGGCCGGCCCTCGAAAAGCCCACATGGAGGACAGTCGGGCAGATCTCCACTGAAAGTCAACATCACCAGAGGAGAAAATGGCCCCACCCATGTCAGACCAATAGGACCATCGCTATGTCTGGGGTGGAGGGCCAAGACCTTGACCCACCTAGAAATGTCTCCTAACTGAAAATCTTTGTATGCTTGCTACGTGACTTGATTTCTCATTGGATCTCCATCTAGTCAGTATTACCTAAGCAACTGTACTTGTTATAATCTTATTGGTTGATCATGCTTTTGTCCATTTTGTGATTTCTCATTGTTCCAATATTATCTAAGCCACTATATTTGCAATGGGACTGTTACTGGTTGACTGTAATTTTTTTCCCACTTTGAACTAGCCCCACCTTGTGGCTTTGCTCCATAAAAGCTGAGAATTGAGGTGGGTGGGTTACCCACCTTTCCAGGGTACCCCTTCTGGCTCTCTTAGGCAGATGGTTTCTTTCTCAATAAAATTTTTCTACTCAAACCTCTGTCACTCCTAAAATTTATTCTTCAATTTTAGAGAACACGAACTTGCCTTTCAGGTTGGGAGCTAGGCCTTGCTCCCCTGTATTGCTTCCACTGTGGCACAAAAAGAAAAGAATTATTTATTCAAAATACATTGAATGACAATTCTATTTACTCAGCATTGTGGTTCCAGAACACCCACATTGCTAATATCAAGACACACATATCTGATATGAACAGACACTTTTCAGAGGAAGAAATAAAAGCAGCTAAGAAGCACATGAAAAAGTGTTCAACATCACTGTAAGAGATGCAGATTAAAAACAACTCTGAGATTCCATCTTACTCCACAAAGAATTAGCCAGCAATAAATGCTGGTGAGGCTGCGAGAAGAAAGGAATCTTTCCCCACTGTTGGTGGGAATGGAGACTAGTGAAACCACTATGGACATCAGTTCTGAGATTCCTCAAAAAGCCAGGATTAGAGGGCTAGGGATTTAGCTCAGTGGTTCTGGCACCTGCCTTGCAAGCACAAGAGTCTGGGTTCAATCCCAGTAACCACATACGACCATGCTGGGTATGGAGACTCACACCCACCAGCAATCAGAACCACATACCAGTGCCAGGGCATGGTGGCTCACACTTGTAATCCTAGCACTTGGGAGGCAGAAGCAGGAGGATTACTGTGAATTCAAGGCTGAGCTCAGGGCCAGCCTGAACAACAAAAGCAGACCCTGTCTCAAAAAAACAACAACAAAAACCTAGGATTAGAAGTTCCATTTGACCCTGCTATTCCCCTGCTAGGGAGATACACAAAAGAATGAAGATTCATATCACAGCAACATATGTACACCCCCATGTTTATAGGAGCTCGGTTTATGATAGCTAAATCTTGGAAACAACCCAAATGTCCATCAACTGGAAACTGGATAAAGAAGATTGTTGGGGGGGGTGTTTTTTTAAAAATAAAATGAAGTATTACTCTGCCATAAAGAATGACAAGTTTTGAGTCATTCATAATCAAATGGCCATATCTCGAGGACATCCTCATCAGTGAAATAAACAGGTCATAGAAATGTAAATACTGTATCTTCTGGTTGTGTTGTAAGATGTAAATACTGTATCTAGATATGTAAATACTGTATCTTCTCTGATATGAGAAACAGAATATAAATAAGTTCTAGATATATGATAGATATTATAAAATAGAAAATATTCAAAGGGAAATAGGGGTAGGGTAAGTAACAAGGGGAAAGAAAATATTGTGATGCTAATAAAAGGAAAACAAAGCTCATGTATATTGGGGGTGAGGGTTGTAGGGTGAAGAAGGGAATGGGAAAAAATGAGAAGTCATGTCATATACTGGTACAAATTATCAATATTGGGTGATCATGATATGTATATAAAATATATCTATTTTGCAATAATTTTTTTAAAAAAAAAGACATGCATAATCTGAGTGGGAAAAAGTGCTCAAGCACTTGGTGCAGAGACAGCTATGGGCACATACAGGCACAAAGAGTCTTCTCCTGGAGCCAGTGGGAGAAGCACTGAGGAAGAGGCCTGCACTGAATCTTAGAGGATCCTTGGGTCCAACCCTCAGAGCATGATCTAAGCAAGGCCTAGGACAAATAGCCAAAAGGCTATCCTGCAAGGCAGAACGAAGCTACCACAGTAAACCACGTTCAGAGGGAAAGGAAGCTCATGTGACTTAGGCAAGGTAGCAGGAGAGCTGGACAGGAGGCAGAAAATTACAAAGTGTTTTGAAAAATTGGTATTGAGATAAGTCATGAAGAATAAGTTTTCCTGAGACTGCAGAGGACCAAAGAGACATCCTAGAAAAGGAGTGTTCACAAGCAAAGGCATGGAATGGGAACTACAGTGTCATCGGAGTGGCAGGCAAAATAGAGATGGGGAGAGGAGAAGACGGAAGCCAAGTGGGGCCATCAGGGCACCACGGGAAATGACGGGCCAAGGCCAATACTGGGCCCATTCTCAGGCCGGTTTTTGGCTGTTCCTCAGACAAAGGATGACTATCTAGAATATATAAAGAGCTTAACAAGTAGTTGTTTAAGCAATCTTGATCAAATGGGGTCCAATGAGAAATTAAATCATACAGCACCCCCCATCAGGAGGCTCCTCCAGGTGGGCCAAATTCCTGGCCCTTCACCCTGGGGAATTTACAATTACTACCTTCCTGGGAAGGGACGGGTGGATCTAGACCTTGACTCCCCATTGACTCAGTTATTTAGGAGAATGAGGCCTCAGTCAGTCACTGTTTTCCGGGAGTTCTGGTGATGTCCTTGACCTCTGGTAACAGTCTTCCTTCTTGTGAGTTTTCCAAGGGCCGGCCCTGTCTGCCTGCCTGCCATATGTCTAACAAGCTTTCCTACCTATAATAATGTTTGTAATCCCAGCGCTCAGGAGGCAGAGGCAGGAAGATTGCTGAGCCGGAGGCCGAGTTCAGGACCAGTCTTAAATACAAAGTGAAACCCTGTCTCAAAAAATTAAAAAAAAAAATATATATATATATAGTATATATATATATATTTTTTTATATATAATTTTTATAGAAGATGAACAAGGATAAGCAAACATGTTGAGCTAATTAAGCTACCATCATAAAGGAATAGATCTTTACACAAAATAACAAATTATAAAGTAAGTGATGGTAGATATCCTACTTTTAACATTTGATCTGGAAAATTCTTTCTAATGTGCTAAGATGGCACAGATGTAAATATGTACTCGGATAGAACACAAAGCTAACACTAGACTATCCCCACCGCAGAGAGTGGCTGGATTATGATGATGCTGGTGCAGACAGCTAAATTAGTTAGAAATCATTTTTAGGCAGTTAGACAAAGCTGGGCCCTCGGCATAGAAAGACAATAGAGGCACATTCATAGCTTAGCATTATAAAAAGAGAAGAGGAACTACTGCGCTGGAGAATAGCAGTGATTGATATTCTAAGAAGAATCGGACTCCCCAGGTATTTCCTTTCCAGAAACTCCTTGTATGTGACCTTGTTTTCCCATTTGATCCCCATTTAATCATTATTACCTGAGTGACCCTACTTGTAATTTTATTGGTCGATTATGCTTTTGGCACACGTCATGCCTGATTTTCCATTGGCTCTTAGAGTTTTGTCCCACTTCCTGGCTTTTCCCTGTGAACACCTTTGAAAACCAGGGTGGGGGGCACCCCACTTTCCGGTCCCCATTCTGTCTCTTAGACAGAAGCTGTCTTTCTCTTGGTCAGCTCTTCCTACTCTTACCCTCTGTCCCTAGAATTCCAGGACTCCTTTTTCAGATGTAGAGGAGGGTAGGAGTTCTAACGCGTCCTTGTTCGGGTCCTTTTTGCTCATTTGGATGACTCGGTGGCAGATCATCATCGAGTGAAAAAAATTGTTACCAGCACAACAAAGCCCGGATTCCCTGGCAAAACGTTGAGTGCCCTAGAAAATGTAGAACCTGTGTCAGGGAAAACAACTTAACAACAGCAAAGAATTGAGTGTGTAGAATTGTTGAAACCTATGTGGAAGTTATTAAGTATGATACTTCATCTCCCGGAGTACAGTAATGGAAAATTTGAATGACAAAAAAGTTCAATTAGGAAAGAGAAAAAGAAGGTGAAGGCAAAGTCAGTCGGCAAAATCCACCCTCCAGGGCTGCTAAGTTCTCTGTCCTCAGTGTGCCTGGCAGTGTCCGGTGAAGATGAACTGCCAGGCATCTGCTACTCAAGCCAAGGCCCTACAACTACTTACTCAGCACTTCTGCGTTAACACACGCACAGTGGGGTCGGAGCACAGGAATTCAGTTTAGCTGATAAAGTTTTCCAACTAAACCTTGCAAACCTTATGTGTAGTTTCTAATGAGTTCTCTCATTTTTCCACCTACGGTCAGAAAGAAGAATTTAGAACTCATCCTGGATAAAGTTTCTGGGTGTCCGTGCATAAGGAAAGCAATTCTCCTTGCTAACAGCGCTTTCAACTGTACTGTCATTTTCATGAACTTCCAAACCTTTGAGATTTTATCTGTTTTTGCAAGCTGATGGATGATGCAGGAGTCTCGAGAATCCTGGTTCGGGGTGGGGGTATTTTCTACTCATAGCGCAGCACACAGCATGAGATCCACACCTTTGTGTCACCTCCCCCCATCCTATGGGAACATGGAATGGACCCGGATGATAAATGCATATTTAGTGGGCTGCACTGCAAAAGAGAAACTGGGACAATGGACCAAATTTTCTGTACTAGGCAACAAACAAGCTATTTTTGCCCACCCTGGTAGTGAGAGGTCGGTCACAAGACTGGGGTGAAATAGTCACTTTGACCAACTCAGTTGTCTTTGCATGGAGCTGTACACACCAGTCCCAGGAGATGGGTAAGATTTGCAATCTAGGCTGGACATTTAGCTCAGTGGTTCCGGAATCTGCCTTGTAAACGAGAGGTCCCCAGAAATCACATACCCCAATTCTGCGCATGGTAACTCACACCCATCAGCAATCAGTACTATATACCACAATGCCAGGTGTGGTGGCTCACACCTATAATCCCAACACTCAGCAGGCAGAAGCTGGAGGATTGCTGTGAGTTTGAGGCTCGCCTGGGCTACATAGTGAGCTCAGGACCACCCTAAACTACAAAGTGAGCCCCTGTCTTAAAAAAAAAAAAAAAAAAGATTTGCTATCTGTCCTACTTCAGAGGCAGGTGTGGCAACACTCAAAACCCAGACAGGCATGCCTCTTGGAATAATCCATCCATAAGTGTTCTTGGCATAGCTTGACTTTTCACATGAATATGTGACTCCATTAACCACTGATACATGCGAAAAACAGAGGCTTCATTTCCCTTGTTCCACACAGCATTCCATAAAGGGCTACAGACAACACCCAGACATCAAGTGGAGCAGTTCCACCTCAATCATGCCCATATTCAGACTTTTTAAAATCCCAGAAAGCATTTAGCTCTACTTTGGGACATCAGTGACCTTCCCATCAGAGGTCCCATTTGACCTTTTCAATTGCTCCCAGGCATCAGCACAAGTATCAAGGCCTGGATGCCCGGGGATGCCACTAGGGCCAGAATATCATCAGCACAATCTGACAGCTGAGGGGAGGCGGACCTTAGGGTGGCTCCTAAGCTTCAAGCAGTTTCCCCAATCACTTCAGCTAAGTTTGGGGACAAGTTCTTATCACCTTTCCTAAGTGACTCACAGCACTGGACCAAATAACCACAGAGTGAGCTTTTCCAAGAAACTCAGGGTTGGTGGGTTTTGAGAAGTCATGAGCCTTAACATGACTTATTCTAGATTTCCTAAACACTTGAAGGTCTCTTAGGACCAAAAATAAGGTACAGAGTACTGTTATCTTGGGAGTGGAGAAAGTAAGGCCACACTTCCATACAAGAAGCACAATCCTGGGAGTGAGCAGGGTATCCCCAGGGAGCAAACTTAATTAAGACTTAATTAAAGCCACTTCCCTACTGGAGCCAACCTCTGTCTGAGCTCACAGGTTGCCACTCCCTGAACACCCTGAGAAAAGACCTAACAACCAGTACTGTCTTCAGCCTCTTCCTAACTCTCGGTCTCAAACCCTTTCCTAACTCAGTGTGGACAGGGAATAGATGGGGGACTGCTTGCATCTCATATGATCCTGCAACCTGGTCAGCATTTTCGCTGTCCTCTCATTTTGTCAGATTCTACTTACTGGTTGACGCAGCCGTCCTTTTTCCTCTTCCCGACAGCCGTGTCTCTATCACTATCCTATCTCAGTAGCCAAAACTGGCCAGAAACATAAAAGCTTTGAGACTTTCTGTACTTCTAAATTAGCAAGCTCATCAACCAGTTTCACCACCTAGTATGAGAACCAAGGCCTGCGTGAACTGCAAAGGACAACGAATTATTCACAGCAAGATGTGTAGCCAGGGTCCCCCGCTGCTGGTACCCCAAATTCTAATTCCCACAGATAAAAAAAGCCAGATAATAAATATCCTTCGGTGGGACTGTATTGTAAGAACACCCGAATCTAAGGAAACTAACTCATCTCCGGCAATAAGTGTGCCTGCTCTTCACCCCAAAGGGTGTCCTGTTCTGTAGGTTCGAAGAATGCTCACTATGCAAACATCCTTGAGAAGATCGTTTGGAACAAAAAGTAACCAGCGCCTCAATTTCAAGGTATTAAAAACCTATGGAGAGGGTCAGGGATTTAACTCAGTGGTTCCGGTGCCTGCCTTGCAAGTAACAAGGGTCTGGGTTTTATTCCCAGTAACCACAAACCCCAACACGGGCGTGGTGGCTCATGCTTATAATCCCAGCACTTGGGAAACAGAGACGGATTGCTGAGTTGAGGCAGAGTTCAGGACCAGCCTGGAATACAAAGTGAGACCCTATCTCAAAACCAAAACAAAAAACCTAAGGCAGGAGAGAACTATCTTCAGCAAAAACATTTAGTTTCTTAGTAGAAATTTTCAGAAGCTAATGGTAATTAGGGACTAACTTCTAATTCACATTTTGCATGAATTAAGTTTGTATCCAGCTGTATAACTATTTAACAAAATGTATTATACATTTGATTTTGTTTTCTCTGCACATAAGACCAGAAGTAGATGCCTGTCAGGAATTTCGAAGATTTACTTACTCAGACTTAATGACTTACTCTACTCAGACTTAAGGACGTCTGCACTGCCCCAGGGATCAACTACAAGGATTATTGCAGACATCTGCCCCATCACGCAGGATCTTCTACTACGAGGATTATTGCACTTGGATTATTGGTGGACACCTGCCCTGGTATATGGGAGGATCTTCAAGTACAGGTATTATTTTGATATCTGCCCTGCTGCTGCATGAGGGGATTTTGGGTGTGAAGACTTGGTACGAATAAAGGTGAAGCAGCTCAGGTTATCTGGTCGCCTTCTGCTGCTGCTGCTGCTGCTCAAAGTAGCAAGAGTCGAGCCTGGGCTCAGCCTCTTTCTCAAGGTTCCAATTTTTGTTGTTCCTTAGTTGTTAATCCTTTTGCTGTGGGACTCATACAAACTGGAGAATGCCACAAGAGTTCTGGTCGCGTCCTCTTCTCCTGTCTTCAACAGACATCTAGGTCTGGTACCGTGAAAAAGGAGGCTGTCAAAGACCCAGGTCTCTATTTTTTTTTTTTTTTTTTTTGAGACATGGGCTTTCTTTGTAGTTCAGGCTGGCCTTGAGTTCACTGTGTAGCCCAGGTGAGCCTCAAACTCAGCAATCCTCCTGCCTCTGCCTCCAGAGTGTTGGGGTTACAGGCGTGAGCCTCCACACCCAATGGTACTAGTCCTGGTTGCTCGTGGGCATGAATCTCCACGCCCAGCATTGTTGTATGGGATAAACTCTGGACCTTGTGCTTTCATGGCGGACACAGGAACCACTCAGCTAAATCCCCGGCCCTGCAGATTTTCTTACTGAGCTTCTGAATATTACTATGAGAAATTACTCTACAAGTTATACTGCCTCATTGTACAGATAAGTCAATTTAGACTGAACACTAGTTCTGGTGCCTTGCTAGAAGTTACCTATGAAACTGCTTTAGAGCACATTTGGATAAGCTCTGGCAACTAGAATGAGAGGTTGAGCTCTGCCGCTGGGAGGGCACCGAATAGACTGCAGAGAAGGGAGACACGGCCATCTTCCTGGGAGACAAGTCTCATTTCAGGTTTCACTGGGCTGGCTTTAGTGAAGAGCGTTAGTTTTTATCAAATTAACTTACTCTGTTTTCAGAAGCTCACCGATGAAATGATAGAGGGAAACACAGAAAAATCAGTACCATGTAATTAACTTTTCCCTGTGAGCCACTGTCTCCCCCACATGAACTGCATCAGTCACCTGGGGTCTTGTTAAACCAGACTTGGGGGATGTGGCAACAGCCACCCTTGACTTACTCTAAATCTCTTGAGGTGGAGTCTAGAAAACTGTTGCTTTAAGCATGAACACTCACGAGATTCAAGTCAATAAGAGACTTTGGGTAAGTGGTCCACACGGTTCCTGCCCACCTGGCAGAGGCAGGGTGTGAGCGGGATGGTGCCAGGGGCCCAGGGTGGAAGGCTGGCCTGCGGGCTGCCGGCCTCCACCCTTCGCCTGCCCCGCCGCCGGCTGACGGTGCTGCTTGGTCAAGGTCGAGTTACTGATCACGGGGACGGAGGCATCTGAAACTAACGAAAGTTTCTCAGGTCCTCTCATGGGTTACGGCTCCAACCTTGCAAGACCAGCCAGCAGCTGGCGCAGTCAAGGGCAGCGCGGAGATGAGCGGAGCATGAAGAAAGCCCACCCCTGCAGTTTAGCAATCGAGGGGGCCCAGCCGAGTCGCCCGCGCGGCCCCACCCCGCTGCGGAGGTCTGGATCTCGCATTGTTGAGTTGCTGTTATCTGTGGGCATCAACGAAAGGTATTAGAAATGCAAATACAAATGCAAACGCTTTAAACGCTGCCTCACACAGGAGTGAGCTTTATAAATGCTCGTTCACACTACGATGGTGCACTCCTCCGTATCGTCCCTGGGATTATCACACACAAACACACACAAAAGATGATAGCATAAGAGCCAGCCGGGAGGCCGGCAGGGCGCGGCACGTGGCGGGCTGGGCGGGAGCCTCGCCGTGGGGGAGGGGCGGGTCCACGCACTGGGGGACCTGGACCGCGCCGAGGCGCAGCGCCCACTGCGCAGGCCCAGGCGGGCGAAACCAACGTGCGGGCGCCCGCGGGGGGGTCGCAAGCCCGGCTGCACACTCCCTCACTCCGCTAGCGGAGCGAACGCTCGTCTGTCCTTCTTGAAGTTGGGGCGCGAAGCCGCGCTCCGCAGGCTGCTCCCCCAGTGCACAGCCCGCCAGCCCGAACGGAAGCAGCCCTGACCGCCGCCTCGCGTCGGCCCCCCCGCGACACGCAGTGGTCGCGCCCGCCCTCGCCCTCGCCCTCGGAGGCGGCTCGCGCCTCCCCGCCCAGAGCCGCGCGTCGCGCCGCCACCCGGTCCGCGCTCTCGCCTCGGCCGGGCGCCCCGAGCCCGCGCCCCGTGCTGCGCGGCCTGCCTTCTTCGCGGGAGCACCTCCTACCGGCTGCGGCCCTTCCGTCTTCCTGCCGAGCGGGCGGCAGCAGCGGCGGCGGCGGCGGCGCGGAGCCGCGAGGCGGCGGCCGGGCCCATGGCGTACAGTCAGGGAGGCGGCAAGAAGAAAGTCTGCTACTACTACGACGGTGAGTGCCGGCCGGCGGCCCGGCCCCGGCACTAAGGGCCGCGGGCGCCCTGCCCCGCCGCGCGGCGCTCCCCACCCCGGCCCGGCCGGGCCTGCGAGAGCGGCGTGGGGCGGCCGGCGAGGCGGCCTCGGCCCGGCCTGGCGCGGACCGCGTCCCTCCCCTTTGTGCGCCGGGCGCCCCGCGCCGCGTCGGCGGGGTGCAGCGGGAGGGCCGCGCTCCTCCGTGACCCTCGGGCTTTCGCGGCGCCGCGGCGGGATCCAGGGACGTCGCGGCGTCCACCGCCAGGAGAGGGTCCCGGTGCTCCCGCAGGAGCTGGTACCTCCCACTTCTTTGTCGCTCTTTGTTCGTCGGGAAGTGTGTCTTGCTCTGGAGGTTTAAGAGAGCACTGACATCTTGTGAAGGCAGCTCCTAGGCGTGGAAATCTGGCGTAGGAAAACTTTGAGAAGTACCACAGAAAGGTTAGATAGATGGAGCAGGTAAGCTTGAGCTCACAGTAGTGTTTGAAAAGTCAGTTTATGGATCTCAGTCCAATTCCTGTGCCGGCGTAAGTTACCTGAGAGCAGTAACGTTTTCCTCAGATGACACAAAGACTTCAGTGTATTCCACTCTTTGGAGGTGGAATAAGGAAATTTAACAGAAGCAAGCCTCCGGCAACTGACTTGTTAGAAGCAGTATGAATGTTTTGATGTATTGGAGTCATAGTCGTGTCCTAAAGGTAGGGAGACCCTAGAGGATTGAGTCAGAAGAAACTCGACTGCTTTAAACATGGCCGCACTGTCTCCATCTAGCCAAGATCAGACCTCGAATGCCTGTTCTAAATAGTCATAATGTCATTTGTTGGGAAAGCTCACACATCCTAAGAGAAAGCTAGGACAAAGTAGAAACGGTCTTGTTAGAAAATCGTTTCAGAGGGGACCGTATGTTGTTACGGAAATTGATCGGAGGTTACACGTCGTCTTGGAGACAGAACACGAACTGCGTGGTACTTCTGGGGTTACTGTTGTACCTTCGCCCTTTGTCTTTTGATCCAATCGCAAAGGGAATAACCTTGAATGTAACTCAGTTTAAAATTAGATTGTTTCGAAAGCTGGAAGATTGGTGCAAAGGTGGTAACGGTGGGGAAAGTTGTGCATGGGCCCTGCGCTGTCAGTAGTTGTCCCTGCTGTGTTCTGATGGGAGTTGGTCGTAATTTGGCACAAGGTGGGACCCAAGAACCTAGAGGAGCCCGTGAACAGTTTTCTAAGCACATACTTGTTTCCGGGACTCTGTGATGAGCCTTTGTGAGGAGGGAGCTTGATAGGTAGATAGCTTTTGACTTCGTGTTGTAGCTTTTCCAGTTGCTTTGCCTGGTGGTGGGAACCATACATGAAATTGGCAGTTTGTTATCTGTCTCTTGTGGCTCTTACTGTTTTTTAACTGTGAAAGGCATTCAAGTAAATCACGTTTGTGCCAAAGCTTTTCCATGTTAAAGGATGATTGAATTGAGGGTGGATAATAAATAACAGTAGAAATAGAGCCGAATAATCTGCTAGCCTAAGATAGCTGGTTTTAATGTGTTGGTAAAGGAAATAGAGAAAAGAGGAAAGTAGTGAAGTAACAGTATGCTTCCTACCTGTGGGCTTTTGCGGGTCTGTTGGGTCCTGAGCCTCTTGGTATCTGAACGTTTGCCATTGAGGCTATGTGCTTATCAAGAAGATCTTCCAGACACATTATCTATATTCCTTGGTCTTACTGTACTCTTTATCTTTAGATCGCCGAAATGCTGGTCTCAAGTGACCGTTCTGCCAATGAAGATGGAATTATCCCTAAGCATAAATTCTTACTTATGTGACTGGCTATTGATGTGTGCTTCCAGTCTTTCTTAAGATATATTTCTAAATCTTGGTCATTCTTTTTTTTTTTTTTTGAGACAGGGTTTCACTTTGTGGTTCAGGCTGGCTCTGAGCTCAGCCTCAAACTCACATCACAGCAATCCTCCTGCCTCTGCCTCCTGAGTGCTGGGATTACAGGCGTGAGCCACCATGCCCGGCTCTTGGTCAGTCCTTTGTGCAGTAGAAGACTGATAGCGTGTAAAATAGGTAGTCACTAAGGTCCCTTCTGCTTTAAAATGATGTGATTTTTGGGCCGGGGATTTAGCTCAGTGGTTCCGGCGCCTGTCTCGCAAATGCAAGGACGTGGGTTCGATCCCCGGTAACCATATACCATACTGGGTGTGGAGACTCACGCCCAGCAGCAATCAGCACCACATATGACCAGCCTGAACCACAAAGGGAGACCCTGTCTCAAAAAATAAATAAATAAAATAAAATGAAATGATGTGTTTTTTTTTTTCCCTCTACGTTAATGTAGTTAATAAAATCTAGCTCTGTGTGGCTCTAATGGCAATGCTTACATTTTTAAGTTTTTAGAAATGTAGGCTCTTGTTTGTTTTGACTTAAGCTCGAGTTAGTCACGTTTGGTGTTTATGATATACACACTACAGTAGAGTTGTACATATACATAGCGTATTTTGTTCCTTCTCTGATGGGAGTGCATAACTAGAAGAATGGGGCTGTCTTCTGCTAGATGGATAGCTTTTAGTACAGCTGCAAGGGTTCTTAGCTGTGGTGTAAATCCTTATTCCATGAAATGGGTAGTTACTTATTTGGAGTGATCTAATGCTTAATTATGGTAGCAGTCCATAAATACTAATGATATTAGTTCCATGTCATTATTTAAATATAGTAGAACTTAATTCTAATTAAGACTTTCCTGTGCTTAAATTGTCTTCTCCTAGAATTCCTTCACTCCTCTCTCACTTTGTTCGCATTTCAAGTTATCACAGGCCTTCCGCTATTGCCTTCAACAAAATTACTGCTTTATTTTTCTTCCTGTTGCTTCTGTGACTTAAATTTTGTCTCTTCCAGGCTGGGGAATTTAGCTCAGTGGTTCTGGCGTTTGCCCGGCAAGCGCAAGGTCCCTAGTTTGATTCCTGGTAACCACATAGCACAAATGCCAGGTGTGCTGGCTCATACCTGTAAGCCTAACACTCCAGCACTCGGGAGGCAGAGGCAGGAGGATTGCTGTGAGTCCCAGGTTGAGCTGAGCTATAAAGCGAGATCCTGTCTCAGAAAACAAACAAACAAAAAAACTTGTTTCTTCCTCTTAGAATATAAGCTTCAAGAGAACAGGAAGTCTTTTTTCAGGTTTCTGTCTCTAGCATCTAAATTTGAATTTTGAATTATTGATGAATAAGTAGTTAATTTATAGACAGTATTTGCATATAGTTTTCTCTAATTCTTAGAACTGCTCTGCGTTGTAGATAGGTAGGGCAGGTGGTATTTTCTCGTTGCTGAGACAAAATATTCAACCTTCAAAGCTAAAGGAGGAAAAGTTTATTTGGTTCAGAGTGTGTAGCAGTTGCGGTTCACAGTTGGCCTGCTCCAGGGCAGGGTGCTGTGGCAGCTAGGCATTGAGAGAGCAGAAACAGTCCATGGCAGAGAGAAAGAAGCAAGGCAGAAAGCTACAGATGACAAGCAGTGACCCTCTTTCTGCTGCTTACATCCTACCCAGTAAGTTGCCCTAATCACTGAATTGTCCAGGCCACTATTCCACACATTCTGAACATTTATAAGTTTCTTTATTATGAGACCAGGGTCTCGGTTGTAGTTCAGGCTGGCCCTGAGCTCACTGTGTAGCCCAGGCGAGCCTGGAACTCACAGATCCTTCTGCCTCTGCCTGAGTGCTGCTGAGATACAAGCTTGAGTCTCCACGCCCAGCATTGTTGTATGTGGTTACTGGGGATTGAACCCAGGACCTTGCGCTTGCACAACAGGCACCAGAACCACTGAGCTAAATTCTTGGCCCATCATTTATAAGTCTTGCAAAAATATAGTTGATTATAGACATGAGGTTATTATGTGTATCAGATGTAACATAATTAATTAGCTTTAATAAAATTTGAAAGACTTCACATTTGAAACCTACCTGGTTCCAAGAATCTAGGGTAGAGATTGTACCTCAGTGACCATTCCCATTTTGATAGCTGCTTGAACAGCGAGCAGATGTTAATATTTTACATTTAAACTCTTCATGATAATTTCACATTAGCAATTAAAAGTTTGCTATGGTTAAATTATTTTGAGCCTATTTTTTATATTTTCACTTCTTACAGTATTGTGATGAAATTAGGTTAACAAATGAGATTAATGTGAATTGCTCAAATGAGATCAATATGAACCATGTGTTCATGGAATTAAGACACATCTTAGTAGATTCCTACAAAGTAGTTATCTAGAGAATAAATACAGTACTAAACAGGAAGAAGTTTGAAATGGTTTTTATAGCTTACCTTGAATTTTGGAGAAATTCTTGTTAAAGTAATTGATCTGTATAGCTTGGCTGTTGGACCCGATTTAGGCTGTATTCTTTTTTTTTTGAGACAGGGTCTCGCTTTGTGGTTCAGGCCGGCTCTGAGCTCGGCCTCCAACTCGCATCACAGCAATCCTGCCTCTGCCTCCAGAGTGTTGGGATTACAGGCGTGAGCCACCACGCCCGGCACTGTGATATGTGGTACTGGTTGCTGCTGGGCGTCAGTCTCCACACCCAGTATTGTTTTGTGGTTACCAGGGATCAACCAGGTCCTTGCACTTTGACAGGCGCTGGAACCACTGAGCTAACTCCCTGGCCCTAGGCTGTATTCTTGAAGAGATTTAAATCTCTAAATTGTTGTTATGTATTGCAAGCTAGGTATATTAATATTGAGTGTCCTGTTAGTAATAAGTAAATTACTTGATGAATTAGGTCACTTGTAAATTTTGCTTATTTTCTTGAAGCTTCGATGAAACGTGTATTCCATGTTATATCTTTCCTTGTTAGCCTTGCTCTGACCTTTTCTTTCTGCTGACAGACTATAAGTGTACTTTTCTGCCAGCTACTACTTAAACAAGCACTGCTTGTAATGTGTCCTTTCTAGATAGCTTTGAGGGTAGCTCTTTCACTTGCTAGCTATATGACTTTGGTATTGTCACCTTACTGGTTTGCATCTCATGCTTCTCTGCAACTATAAATAGGAATGATGGCAATAAATAGTACATGTGAAATGTTTAAGATAATACTTTCTGGTAAATACTCAGTAAATGTTATTTTATCAAATACTGCGTTTTTTGTATTGAAGACTATGGTGTTCCATTGGATTCTCTGTGTGCCTATTGAATAAATAATTTTAAGATGTGATAGGTGCTAGAAGCACTTTATCTTATTTCTTAGAGGGAGGTGGAAGGGAGAACTAGACTTTGTTCTTATTCTAATGATATCTAAATGATATAGCTTAGAAATTATGTCCTTTGCATTAACAGACATGTGACACGTTATAACACATAAAACTTAGGTATGATAACTTAGGTTTTCCATATTTAACAATCTGAAAGTGAGACCAGGCTATTTTAAGCTCTGCCCCCAAGTAGGGCAGAGCTTTGTGACTGGTCCTTTCTTGACAGATTGTTTCTTGCATTTATGACATCAGTTATGATAAACACAATGAGTTACGTAGCACCAGAGTTTTGCGTTGTGGTTTGTCTCTATTAGTTTTCTTGTTGGCACTTGCATTGAAAAGATGTGAGGTTTTTTGTTTGTTTTGCTTTGTTTTGTTTAGATGGGGTCTTGCTTTGTAGTTCAGACTGGCCTTGAGCTTACTGTGTAGCCCAGGCAAACCCCAAGTTCACAGCAATCCTCTTGCCTCTGCTTCCCAAGTGCTGAGATTACAGGCGTGAGCCACCATGCCTGGCATTGTTGTATGAGGTTAATAGGGATTGAACTCCTGAGACTTTACTGCTTGGAAGGCAGGCGTTGTAACCACTGAGCTGAATCCCTGGCCCCCAAAAGGTATTTTTTAAACAGCCAGGTGTGTATGAATTGTGTTCAGAAGAGAGCTTATGTTGAAAATGAAATAAGAGTAAAGGTATGATAACAAGTCTTTACTTTTCTCATTACTGAGACAAAACACCCAATGTCCCATGGTAAAGGAAGGAAGGTTTATTTTAGCTCACAGTTTGTTGAGATTCCAGTCCAAAGTTAGCTGGCTTCAAGGCAGGATGACCCGACAGGAGTGTCTGTCGCAGAGGAGAAACAACAGTGCATGCTATGCAGAGGGGCAGCAAGCAGCAGCAGTGAAGCAGTCCTCCCTTTCTCTTCTATTCCATCCAGGCTCCAAACCATCTGAGTCGTTCTGTTCACACCCACTGTGGTAAAGCAGTTTAGTAGTCACACACTGTTAATCCCCGTATCACCACCCTGGATCCAGCCAGCTCCCTGTTCCTAAGATCCCATGTATGCGTCTGTGAGTCTTGGGGGAGACATTAAACACAAGCCTTAACAGTTTTATTCTTAGATGGATGAGTTGTATAAAAATGAATGTTCAAACTGGACTACTGTCAAATGTAGTACAAAATTTTGGAGGTTTTGGTTGCTGTTAAACAGTAAGGGAGAGGGTTTTGAAAGATTTACTAATCTTGAAAGTAGATAAATGGCATTTTCCTATCTTTTATTATGTAAACTTTTATCAAAATGATAGCTTTTTAGTGAAGTTGAAAGCTACAAGAACAGTTCTGAAATCACTCAGATGGTTAATTTTCTTTAAGTGTTGCTGCCAGTTTTCCAGTGTTGGATATATATGAAAACTCAGTTCCAAATTTTCTTTTCTATATTGTTTAATTTATATGTTTTTTATTTTAGGTGATATTGGAAATTATTACTATGGACAAGGTCATCCTATGAAACCTCATAGAATCCGCATGACTCATAACTTGCTGTTAAATTATGGTTTATACAGAAAAATGGAAATATATGTGAGTATACCTTTGGTGCATATTTAACAGTATTATTTTTTAACTTGTACTGTGAAATTATTATTTATCTTTGAGAGAGGGCATGTAACAAATGAAAAAAAATCTAGAAGAAGACTTTTCTTTGGAAAATATAAGAGCAATACCTCCCATTCCCCCTCTTTAATTTTTAAAGCAGTTCCCTGTACCCTTGGCTTTTTTATTTCCAGAGAACAGCTTTGTCTAACTTACTGTTTTTGTTAGGACAGTGTTGCATGCTGCTGGCGAACTGACCTGAGAATGTTAATGAAAATAATTTTTTATGTAGTTAGTTGATCCTACAAATATTTATCAGTCACAATATATGTGAAACACTGTTACATGCTTTTGTAGATAATGGTAGGGTATATATTAACCGAAAAAGACAATTCTTTTCGATGTAGACGTTTAGAGGAGAAGGAATTTGGGAAGTTTCAGTCTGGAGCCTTGTGGGAGAACTGTATCACAAATGAAGTTCTGTCTTTCAGGGGAGAAAAACTAGGAAACAGGAAAGGGAGAGCAAGAACAAAGACATAGAGTTGAGAATGCGTCTCTGTAGGAAATCAGTGGTGAAATTGGTGGATAGAGAGCAGAAAGTTTATGATGGGAAATGAAAGAGTCATAAATGTGAATTTGACCTTATATGACTTGACCTGTTCCACTAAAATTTAAGCATGGTCTATTCACTTTTGGTAATGTGCCTGTCTAGTCCTTTTAAAGAAGTGTGAATTGGTTTTGGTATTGATCATTATTTCCTAAAATAGAAAATATATGTACTTTGGATTAGTTTTGGGATTTACTGTATTGTACTGGACCTAACTCTTTTCAAGGGCAGATAGTTTATAATTGTAATAGATCTGCTAGTAATTTCTGCATCCTGATATTCTTTTTTACAGAGGCCTCATAAAGCCACTGCTGAAGAAATGACAAAATACCATAGTGATGAGTATATCAAATTTCTACGGTCCATACGACCAGATAACATGTCTGAGTACAGTAAGCAGATGCAGAGATGTACGTTCCTATGTAAACTGTATTTTCATGATGACAGATATAAATGAGTGTCTTTAAAAATTTTTGAGTTGAGTTATGAGTTACTGTTTTTTCCTGGTAGTCTAAAATGTTATGATTATTTATTTAGAAAGTCAGTGTAACAATATTGAAGGCAGTATTTAAAAACACTTACGTTGGGGGGGGGGGTTAGCTCAGTGGTTCTGGCACCTGTCTTGAAAGCGCAAGGACCCAGGTTTGATCCTTGGTAACCACATACCATACTGGTCGTGGAGACTCACGCCCAGCAGCGACCAGTACCACATACCACAGTGCCGGGCGTGGTGGCTCACGCCTGTAATCCCAGCACTCGGGAGGCAGAGGCAGGAGGATTGCTGTGATGTGAGTTTGAGGCTGAGCTCAGGGCCAGCCTGAACCACAAAGCGAGACCCTGTCTCAAAAGAAAAGAAAAGAAGACTGTGCTGCATGTTGTCTTTGTGCCCTTTTCTCTCCACATGGGGTGATCAGAGTGTCTGTGTGTGTCCTGTGTCTGGAGGTGCCATTGTGTTCAGTGCTCTCATACACTTCAGCACCCAAGAGCCTCATCAGCTCTATGTTCTTCAGGATCCAGACTGACTACAGATAGAGCCAGGTGGCTGGTGCATCTTCTTTTTTTTTTTTTTTAGGTTTTTTGAGACAGGGTCTCGCTTTGTGTTCAGGCTAGGCCTGAGCTCAGCCTCAAACTCACATCACAACAATCCTCCTGCCTCTGCCTCCCCAGTGCTGGGATTACAGGCGTGAGCCACCACGCCCCGCGCTGTGGTATGTGGTACTGGTTGTTGCTGGGCGTGAGTCTCCACGCCCAGGTCCTTGCACTTGCAAGACAGACGCTGGAACCACTGAGCTAACTCCCCGGCCTGGCTGGTGCACCTTCTTAGTCCTAGGGAGATACATCGCAAAGCTATGGCTACCATGTGTGTATCAGGAATATAAAGCTAAGGAATAAAGCAAATGGAGTTTGTTAAATTTTAGAATCTTAGTTAATTAGCCTATGTTTTCTTGTACAAGACTATGATTTGAAATCTTTATAATTTTTTAAATAGAGCAGAACTTTCATAAATGGTCAGAGTAAGATTTGATGATGAGCTGTTGTAGTGTTTCTCAAGAACACTTCACTTTGTATAAAATAATGAATTTTTCATATATATATATATTTCATATATATTTCATATATATATATATATATATATATATATATATATATATATATATTGTACCAGTGATCAAACTCGTGACTGTGCACTTGTGTGGCAGGCACTGGAACCACTGAGCTAAGTACCTGGTCCCTGTGAATTATATTTTAAGATTGCAAATTTTATATTATGACTGTGGAGCATGTTTTATAATTCCATCAAATAAAAGTTGAAATAGTTCTATAAGAAAAAAAATTTGATCCTTTTCTTCATGGGTTGAAGATAATCATGTTTATCCCACAGTTAATGTTGGAGAAGACTGTCCAGTGTTTGATGGGCTCTTTGAGTTTTGTCAGCTCTCTACTGGTGGCTCCGTTGGTGAGTACACTACTCGGTCAGATTTTAAAGGCAATCTCTGTGCTCGTGTGCTCTTTGAGTTGATTAAAGCAGCCTTAGTGGTGGTGGATTTTGATACCAAAATGGAATGGTTAAGTGTGTTCATGATACTGTGTTGGTCAGCCTTCTGTTACTGTAACAAAATACGTGAGGTAATCAGCATACAAAGAAGGAAGGTTCATTTTGGCCCACAGCCAGTAACCATTTGCCCCCTTTGCCCTGGACATCTAGTAGTACATCAGGGTGAGAGCATAAAAAGAAGGAAGTCTTTTGATCTCATAGATGAGTGAGGAAGGAGATATTTTGTTCTACACATTTCCTAAGTGCCTTCTCCTTTTCTGCGTCTGAGCTGGGGCTGTGAAGTTAAACCGGCAGCAGACTGACATGGCTGTTAACTGGGCCGGCGGGTTACACCACGCGAAAAAGTCAGAAGCATCAGGATTCTGTTACGTCAATGATATTGTGCTCGCCATCCTTGAACTACTAAAGTAAGTTAATTGCGTTGGTCATTCCTGTGAAAAGGTGTTTTTAAGGTGCACTAAAATTTATAGCTGTTAAGGTGATCTGTAGAGGAGATGGCAGTCGGTGGAAGTGGTAGTAGTGCTATGGATTCATCACCAGCTGGAGAGTCCAGTGAGCCGCCTACCTTCCACATCTGAATGTGGGCGGCTTTATTTTCTACGAGTGGATATAAAATGACCTTGAGTGAGCTGCTTTACAGTTACCTGTGACTGCAGTTTGAGAGAGATTTATGAAGGGACAACAATGCTAGTTGTATTTTAGGGCTGGGATGTAGCTCACTGGTGCCATGGCTGCCTGGCAAGCATGGGGTCCTGAGGTCAGTCCCCTATTTAAAAAAAGGTTAGATTGTGTTTTAATCATTAGTTGTAATAGGTTGGCAGTTTCTGCTTTGGATTTTATACTTAATATTTTCTCAGCACTGAAAATATGTTTTCTGTGCGTACTATGAGTAGAGGCTAATTTTTGTGTCACTATATTTGATTTTTTGAGACAAGGTCTTGCATTGTAGCTCAAGCTGGGCTCAAATTTATGGTGATCCTCCTGCCTCAATCTTGGACTTAAAAGTGACACCACTACCCCCAGCTCCAGTCACTGTAAACTTGGTATTGATTCTTAAATAGTAGCTGAGCAGTGTCAGTTTAACATCTTGTTGACTCATTCAGACTCAAGGAAAACCATTTAAAATAATTTGTTTCTTAATTATCTGGTTCTTGTTCTATTTCTTCACTTCTGAGAAAGTTCTTGGCCACTATGCTCATAATCTTAAATAACTTTAATCTTTCCAAGTACGTTTCTTTGGCTAGTAAAATTAAAAATGGTTTAATAATTGACTTGAACACTGTCTCTTACATGAGCCTCTCAGGAACTGACTCTGATACCATCCTCTTTATTTTTATTGTGGAGGAGCAGATACACTGTTTTCAGTGTTGTAGATTTTCTGAATTTTGTCTCCTGTGAGTTAAGATTTTTGCAAGTGTCTAGTCTGTTATAGCACAGCGATGCTGGCATTGCAGGATAGATGCCGTCTGATGGTTTGGTAACACATGGTGCTCACTGCTGTGCTCTACAGGAGTGACATGTGAAGTGCGCCCTGGCCTGCTCTGCCAGGTCGGGACAGGATGGACTTGAGTTAGTCAGGGATGCACTGCTGTGGACAGTCGGAAGTGCCACCAGTGCTCTTGTGCACTGTCGGCCAGTGGGGCAACCTGTGAGCGCCCAGTGGCACTCTGATGGACGGAGAAAGTTTTTCTTCATTTCATTCATTTATTCATTATTCATTCCTGTTCTGGGGATTGAACCCAGGACCTCTGCACTGAGCTACTTCCCCAGCCCTTTTTATTTGTTCATTCTTTTACATTTATTTATTTTGAAATAAGGTTTGCTAGATGATTAAGGCTGGTCTTAAGCTTTGATTTTTTTTGTTCAACCAGTTCAAAATGTAAAACCTATTCTAAGCACAAATCCCAAAACAAGACAGGTGGCAGGATTTGGCCTGTAAGCCCATTCTTTGTAATGCTCAAGACTTATTGCTATATGTTTTAATTAAAGTACCAGTCCTGAGTACAGTACACTCAAATTACTGCACAGAAATGTGTGATGTGCTTTTAAAGCATGATGTTGACCATCTGTGATCCTTCAACTAAAAACATATGCCTTGTTTTTAGGTACCATCAGAGAGTGTTGTATATTGATATCGATATCCATCATGGTGATGGTGTTGAAGAAGCTTTCTATACAACAGATCGTGTAATGACTGTTTCGTTCCATAAATATGGGGAATACTTTCCTGGCACAGGAGACTTGAGGGTAAGAATTGATTGTTTCTGAGTTAAGTATGAGATCAACACAGGACATTGGTAACCCTGAACTTGAACTGACATTTTTTCCCTAAGTTATTAATCTGAAACTTGTATGCAGAATTAAGTCATTATACTTTAACATGTAGAATTTTCTTTTTTTTTTTTTAGGTTTTTTAAGACAGGATCTCGCTTTGTAGTTCAGGCTGGCCCTGAGCTTAGTCTCAAACTCACATCACAGCAATCCTCCTGCCTCTGCCTCCAGAGTGCTGGGATTACGGGCGTGAGTCTCCATACCCAGTGTTGTATGTGGTTACTGGGGATCGAACCTGGGTCTTGCAAGACAGGCCCAGGAACCACTGAGCTAAATCCCTGGCCTCTCTTTTTGGATGACTGTATGCTAATATTTAGTTTGTGGGTGTTTGTTTGTTTGTTTGTTTTTGAGACAGAGTCTCACTTTGTAGTTCAAGCTGGTCCTGAATTCAGCCTCCCTCCTGCCTCTGCCTCCTGAGTGTTAGGATTTCAGGCGTGATAACCACAGCCGGCACTGTGGTTTGTTATACTGATTGCTGGTGGACACGAGTCACCGCACCTAGCGTTGTTGTATGTGGTTACTGGGGATCTAACCTGGGGCCTTGTGCTTGCCGTCAGCTCCTCTGAGCTAACTCCCTGGCCCAATATTTAGCATTTAAAAGTCATTTTTACTTAGCTGTTTCCTTTGGTTAAGTACATGTCAATGAGTGTGTGGCACTTTTTGATGCTTAATCTGAATATGTAAAACCACTTGGTAGTAGCCTGGAATTGGTTGGTTGTAAAGGTTGATGGAATGCAAGTCTAGATTCTTCTGCTGCCTTGCGTTACATTTGGTCTCCTTTTCTGTCTTCTAAGATTGCCATATCTTGGTATTACTTTTGCATTAGATTTTTAGTACCTGTTTGCATCTGGTTATTTCGTGTTTCGTAATTGTGAAAATCAGTGTTAAATGCTGTTTATATAAGTGTAATGAGTTTGACTTATCACAGCTGTTTTGAACCATGCCACCTATGTGTTGCAGTTATTTAGGGATTTAATTTTTTGTTTGGTTTGATTATTTGAGATGAGATCTTGCTGTACGGCTCAGGTTGCTCTTGAACTCCTTGTGTAACTAGGCTGGCCTCAAACTTGGGGTGATCCCCCTGTTTCAGGGTCCCAAGGGCTAGTATTGTATGTGTGTGCCACCATGACCTAGTTTAACTGGTGTTTTTAATTCACACTGGATGGTATGGGAGATTTTGCTTAGTATGGCATTTAGTGTTAGTTTTAAACTGTCTTATCAAATAGGTTATTTTTCAGCTCATGGTGTGTTCTGAGAGTCTAGCAGCTAACAGTTAAAAAAAGAATAGCCTTAGTGTGCAGATGTATCATTTTTTTCTTTGTTTGCCCACCAAGTGATACTCTTCCAGTATCCTGTGCAGTAAGAATTTTAAATTTCCCTAATTGTTGTGTGGATAAGGGTTTAAATGTTGTCTGGCTTTAAAAAACAGATTGGTAGTTTTAATGCCTTGGTTGCATTAGCTCCTTCAGCTTCTCCCTTCTTTTACCTCATGTAGTCTTACAGACCAGTGGGTCCCGGAGAATGGTTCTACAATGAGCAAAAATCATAGTATGCATTCTTGAGAGCTTGTTTGGAGGTTCTAGCAGGGGAGCGCAGCTACTCGTATACCCTTGACAGAGGAAACGGTCCTCCTCTATCGGGGGTGGTCGTCCTCTTCGACTGAGCGCACAGCTTGGGGAGGGACGCACATGGAGCGGTGAGGGAGGAAGGGGACACCCGCCTAGCGAGCCAGATCAGCCAAATCAACCCTGGTGATCAGTGGGGTGACAGATGTCGCAGCCAGATCACCCTCACATCCTCATAGTGTACATTCTTGGGCCCCAGAAATAGGATGTTTGAGAACTGCTGGTCTGAACCAGTAGAACACATGTATCTGCAAACATTCCTTCCCAGTGGGGACCAGGCATGCCTTCATGTAAGACACTTCTTACAGTGTGATCCTCATGAATCTTAGGAGGTGGCAAATGGAGATCTTCACTTTCTGACAGTAGGTAGATGTCACTGTGGTCTCTTCTTGATTATTGTTAGTAGTGTGTTTTTTTGAAAAATCTCGGAGAAGGCATGTTTTAAAAGCATTTGAAGAAAGCTTTCAGCATTTTTTCTCCTCATTGAAGATTTTTAAATTATTTTACCAAAAAAAAAGAAATTCTAAGAATAACAAGTATATTTAATGCACTCTGAAAATTTTGGGGGCAAAATTAAACCAGTCAAATTTCATGTAGTTGTGTTTGGGCTTTTTGGTAGAATTCCTGTGTGCCTCTGGGTGTTACATAGTTTAATGAGCATTTCCTTTTCTGCCTAATTTACTTTAAAGTGGAAAAGCTTCGAGCTTCCTTCATTCTTAAAACTTGTTTGCTTTAGGCAGTCATGATAGAAAAAGGAAACAGAGGTGTGATCCAGTAGCACTCGTGGGCACGGCAAGGCTAACTGTTCCATCTCTGTATATCCATCACTGTGTAGGGTGAGAGGGGCAGAGCTGTGCTGTGCAAGTGACGGGTCTGGCCTGGAGTGCCCTGATGCCATGTTCTGTTTCAGCTGTGACAGACACAGTCAGGGTTCACAGTACCACACTCTAGTCACCCACATTTGCAGAGCTGGAATTTAGTTGTACATAAGAAAAACATGCGGCAGGAAGATACGTGATTCTGCTTGCTTTCTGTTCATTAGCAGTTGACTCATTGAAGGCAGGCCACGCTTCCGTGGGAGTGGATTTGCTTGAAGGTCATTCAGAGAGATTCTGGAGGGACATGTTCAGGGCAATGGCCCTGAGGAGCATCATTTAGATAGCGTAGCAACTAGTGTGCCCAGTCCTAGCTAGGTGTTGTAGTTAGGGCATAGTTTTGTAGGAATGTCTCCACTGTACCATCTGCTCTGCGTGTGTTCATAGTCTTGTCACACATGTACAAGGTGTGTGTGTGTGTGTGTGTGTGTGTGTGTGGTATAATTGGAATCCAGCCAGCCCTTTTTGGCCATTGCATCTTTGAAAAAGTATTAAATGTCTAGAGCTGTCTGTATTCAACAAGTGAAAACAAAATGTATTTCGAGTGTAATTGAAGAATATATCTGATATGTGTGGTGGTGTGTACTGTAATCCTGACACTGGGAAGGCTGAATCAGGAGAATCTTTCTAAGTTCAAGGCCAGCCTAGGCTACATAGGAGCTGAAGACTATCTAGAACTACCTAATGAGACCCTGTCTCAAAAAACCGAAATTCATTATAAATGTATACGAGAGTGTGAGTCATTCAAAGGATTATGCCTTAGAGACAGTGTTTTCATGATTCCTTTTCTGCAGTCTTAAATTTACCTCCTAAAGTCTCCTGTTTATTCAGTCCTTGGATTGTATAAGTAAATACTTCTTTTTTAACTATTTTTATTCAATTTCTTTATTCTTAAAAAGTATCATTACAGGGCTGGGGATATAACTCAGTGGTTCCAGTGCCTGTCTTGCAAGCTCAAGGACCCAGGTTCAATCCCCGGTAACCACATAACAATACTGGGGGTGGAGACTCCCCCCAGCAGCAACCAGTACCACATACCACAGTGCCGGGCGTGGTGGCTCACGCCTGTAATCCCAGCACTCCCAGCACTCGGGAGGCAGAGGCAGGAGGATTGCTGTGATGTGAGTTGGAGGCTGAGCTCAGGACCAGCCTAAACCATAAAGCGAGACCCTGTCTCAAAAAACCTTAAAAAAAAAAAAAAAAGAGTATCATTACAGATTATTGGAAATTCACAAGCAATCTAAATACCCAAACATATCCCTATTTATTGTTTTCTTCTTAATTAATGTTGTGCCCCTTTCATCTTATAAGATGAATTCAAGACCGAGTGTTCTTGAGCTTTTGATGTTTTAAAAATAATGTAACAAACAGGCCAGGTTTGCTGCAGTGTGGTGCTCTGAGGTCTCTGTGTGTTTCAGGACATTGGTGCTGGGAAAGGCAAGTACTACGCTGTCAACTTCCCAATGAGAGACGGCATCGATGACGAATCTTACGGGCAGATATTTAAACCTGTGAGTATTGCCGTCCTCAGTTGAAACCCAGTGTAAGCCGCTGTTGGAGATGCTGACTCACTTGTTTGTCTTTTTGTGTAGATCATCTCCAAGGTGATGGAGATGTACCAGCCCAGTGCGGTGGTGCTACAGTGCGGTGCGGACTCTCTGTCTGGTGACAGGCTGGGCTGCTTCAACCTCACGGTCAAAGGTGAGTGTCCAGGAAGCACGAAGACTCTTCTCCCTGGACTTTCTTCAGAAGTCTTACTGTAACTCCCTGCTGTGCATTTTAATACCAAACTCTGCACCATAGTTTTTGTGGGGTTTTGTCTGTTGGGTGTGTGTGACTGCATTTAACTTTTTTCTAGTTTTTAGGTATTTTTAAATTCTGTTTTTATCCACATCAACATGAATGATGAGCCTTTCATAAGGCTGTTGCTTTCCTAACTGAGGCAGCTATATCCAGTTGATCCTTCTGTTCAGTCTTCACCTTTCTCCAGAAAGTAGGCATACTTGGCTGTGTGATTCCTCTATAAATGTCAGTTTGGTACATGGATTGCCCTTTGGGGAAGAGAGATTTCAGATCTCCTTAAAACTTGATTCCAGCGGACATGAACCCCTCTCAGAGTTCAGTTGTGTTCTTCACTGTTTACAGGAAGTGGCAGCATCTCTCAGTGTACCGAGTTTTTCTGTTGTGCCCAATTCAGTTTTATGGAGTTGTGTTAACTTAATTTTTTGTCCTTCATAATTAAGCTACCAGTGTTTGGGGTGAAGAAAAAGCAAGTGTCTTTTGCTTACCCACTGTGTGTTTGGAAGTCTGTAAGTTAACTTCTGTATGTTTATCCTTAAAAACACCCAAATGGTGTAATTCATTATGAGAAACTTAGGTTTTCCTAGCATGAGTACTAAGTACACAGTAGGCTGTGAATTACAGTGCAGCTCTGAAGCTTATGAAAGTGCTTGTTGTGCAGTAATCTGAAGAGAACAGCCAGTGAGCTCTCTTTGATGTGTGGTTGAGGTCTGTGGTGGCAAACTGTGGCAGGTGTGGGGAGACAGATGTTAACCTGGACTTGTTTCTGCTGAGCTGCATCCTCAGGATTCAGATTTAGTTGCAGAATTGGTACTTTGTAATAAATAAGTGGGTTTGGGATTATAGTTTGACACTTTGGCGTCTAGAAGGTTCACTATCACTGTTTAGCTGGTTAGTTTCTTTCTTTGTACTTTTTGATTTATTTTTTTCTTAAATATTGAACATGTATGACTTTTGTAATGGAGGAATTTTTTTTTAATGACTCAGCTGTGTGTCTGCATGATGAAAATACTATGGTGGCTTATATAAATAATTACTAAATTGTTGTGTATTCTTAGCAAAGACATAGTTTTGTATATTTGTTATCTTTGATAACAAAAATGTATTACATTTATTGTGGGGAAATGGGTACATATATATCTGGGATATTAACCTTCTTTACATAGCCTTAACTGCACTTTTCCCTCTCTCCATCTCTAAATTTCCTTCACATTGTAATCTTTAAGTTATTAGTTACACATTTGACTTTTCTGTTGGAAACATTTACTGTGATCCCCAGGTTTGGTTTATTTTGTTTTTAAGACGATCTTGCTTTCAAGTTCAGGCTGGTCCTAAGCTCAGCCTCAAAATCACATCACAGCAATCCTCCTGCCTCTGCCTCCCAAGTGCTAGGATTACAGGCGTGAGCCACCACGCCTGGCACTGTGGTGTGTGGTACTGATTGTTGCTGGGCGTGAGTCTCCATACCCAGCATTGTTGTATGTGGTTACCTGATCAAACCCAGGCCCTTTCGTTTGCAAGACAGCGCCAGAACCACAGATCTAAATCCCCAGCCCCCCAGTTATTTCTTGTTAGAGTATGTATATTGCATGAAATACAATAAGGAGTTTTAGAGTACATATTTCTTTGATTCTCGTTCTTACTGACTATAAAATTTTTTTATATTATCTTTTTAAAGTTTATTTTTAGAAGGTTTATGATACACAGATTTTGTTCCACAAATATTCTTTGTCTTAGGTCATGCTAAGTGTGTGGAAGTTGTAAAGACTTTTAACTTGCCATTGCTGATGCTTGGGGGAGGTGGCTACACAATCCGGAATGTTGCTCGCTGCTGGACATATGAAACTGCAGTCGCTCTTGACTGTGAAATTCCTAACGGTACGTGTCCACTTTACCGTATTGACAGTGTGAAAATGATTAGATAGGCATTCCAGAGCAGAAGAGGTTGTATTCACTGTGTGTTTATTTTTGAATGCTGTCTTTGAAAGTATTTCGTGACCTGTAATTTTATTTGATTGTTTTTCCTAGAGTTACCGTATAATGATTATTTTGAGTATTTTGGACCAGACTTCAAACTGCATATTAGTCCTTCAAACATGACAAATCAGAACACTCCAGAATATATGGAAAAGATAAAGTAAGAAATTATTGAATTGCTTTTTAAACATTTCACCTTGACAAAGCTTTAGGCAGCCACCTAGGGTGAGTTTTTATAGCTTCATACATTAGTTATTTCCTTTGTCTCTTTCAAAAGGATTCGAAACCCTGAGATTACTGATTAGTCGCAGCAGGATACGCACATAGATCAAAAAAGTGTGGTCAGTTTTTATTAGTGAAGACTTGTGTAGATGGCAGTGGCACTGCAAGTTTTACTCTTTCTTGCTGTTCATTCAAGTGAGCTATCATTTGGTTCATCTCAGTCACTTTGTCTAGTTCACAGGTAATGGATTTGTCCTCACAGTGACACAGGACAAATTCACTAGCCCTCATGTTTTGTGTTTCCTTGTCATTGAAACCAGTGATTACATGTCTCTACATTGTGAATTTGTGTGAGTTGAATTAGGTAATAATATGTAAAGTTTTAGTGTTTAGTGACTGTTACTCATAGATTAAGCTAGATACAAAATAAGTTTCTTGCTTAATGTTCCCACTTGCATATGACAGGAACTTGAATTCAGTTGAAGTTTGTCTGATAAGTTTGCATTTATACTTCAGGCAGCGTTTATTTGAAAATTTGCGCATGTTACCTCACGCACCTGGTGTCCAGATGCAGGCCATCCCGGAGGATGCTGTTCACGAGGACAGTGGTGACGAGGACGGCGAAGATCCAGACAAGAGGGTTTCCAGTAAGATGACACAGCAGTGTGCACCCCTTACCTTGCTCTAGTTTATTGATGTATCCCTTCCCAGGCCCTGGGGCATATGTAGTGGACAAAAAATTAGTGTGATTTTCTCCATTTTGTGGTGTTAAGCATTTTCAGCTTCCTGATGTCTTAAAGCCTGATTTGAGGATCAGTAGTTTTCTTGGTGTATGTGAAAAGCTTTGGGAAGTTGGCTGTTCACATTGGAGTTGGGAGAGAATTGGGAAGCGTCCCATTTGTTTTTGTAGGATGAGCTGAATAGCGCTGCGCACTTGTGTCTGAACTGGGAGCCTCGTGGCACACAGCGGGCTTGGTGGGTCCGTAGCATGACAGCATGCCTGGTGGTGTGCTTCAGAGCGTAGCAGCACCCTCAGTAGCGTGGGCAGCCTGACTGGTTCGCTGCTGTTGCTTTTGTTTTGCATACTTCTCAGCTGTAAGATAAAAGAGCTGCTTTTTAGGTATAGACATTCTTCTCACTTCCTACTTAGAAAAACAGTGTTTTTCTCCAAAGTTCTACCTCTTAAAAAGACAGCACCCCCGGATGTTTCTACTACCATGTTGAACTGTTTCTTGATCTAGAAAAACGCTGTTTTCAGTATCAGACCATTTATTTATTTCAAGTGTTTAAATGTGGTAACTGGAGAGTATGTTTATGGAATTGTGCTGTGATTATAAAACCTGTGATTGTTTTTTCAAAATCCTTTTCTGTTTATCAGTTCGTGCATCAGATAAACGGATAGCTTGTGATGAAGAATTCTCAGATTCTGAGGATGAAGGGGAAGGAGGTCGTCGAAATGTGGCTGATCACAAAAAAGGAGCGAAGAAAGCTAGAATTGAAGAAGACAAGAAGGAGACGGAAGACAAAAAAGCAGGTCAGGTTTGTGGTTTAGTGAATGTTCTCGTTGTAAGTTTTAAAGGTTAGAGCCACAAAACAATTTTATGGGGCCCAAAAGTCACCTGCACAAGTATTGGGAGCGGGTATGGAAAGGGGATGATTTGTCCCATGAAATTGGTGTTTGAATTTTAAACAGCTTTCCTTTAAAGCTCTTGCTTTTCTAATGCGGAGAACTTACTTTCTTACTTTAGTAACAGACTGAACGCTGTGCGCGCTGTCGCACAGAATGAGTGAGAGGACAAGGTAGTTGGTTATACTGAGTCCAGGGGCAACATGAGCAGAGCTGTGGTCCAGGGGTCACTGTACTACCCAGAGTAACTGGAGTGGGGCGAAAGCTGAGAAGCCAAGCTCCGTTGTCTGTGCACCACTGTCACCCTTTCACTTTTGAGAAAGGCTGGGAGCAGACTCGTTTCAGAAAGTGAAAGCAAAATCTCTGGGGAAAGGCAGGAAGCCTTTGGGAGCTGGGCTGTGGAGAAGGCACTGCTTCCTGTGGAGTCTAGAGAATGCTCCAAGCGCTGGGCTGCTGAATTCCAGCTCAGAGCCATCACCCTGGGTGGTATGTGTCTGGCTGCCTTGTGTCCAGGGAGTTCGGTTCCACCTCCTGGAGGTGATGTGGTGAGCAGTTGCAGGTGGCTACTTCTGATACTGAAGTGAAAGTCAAATGAACTCAGCTGGTCAGCAGTATTTTCCTAAATTATGGGAATGTGATTAAAATGGACCTTTTCTAACAAAAGCAGGCTTGGGAATCAATGTAACTGGCAGAGTGGGCTCCGCCCATTTCCCTGCAGGTTGTGATGTTCTGTCTGTGTTGTAATTTTAACTTCCCACTGTTCTTCAGTGTGTACATCTGTGGCATACTACAGGCTGCTCTTGTGTGCTGATTGGCATCCAGAAATTCTTGCATAATAGAAATAAAAGACTTCTGGGCTGGGGAGTTAGCTCAGTGGTTCCGGTGACTGTCTTGCAAGCGCAAGGACCCGGGTTCAATCCCAGGTAACTACATACCATACTGGGCGTGGAGACTCACCCCAGCAGCAACCAGTACCACATACCACAGTGCCAGGTGTGGTGGCTCACACCTGTAATCCCAGCACTCAGGCGGCAGAGGCAGGAGGATTGCTGTGATGTGAGTTTGAGGCTGAGCTCAGGGCCAGCCTGAACCACAAAGCGAGACCCTGTCTCAAAAAACCTTAAAAAAAAAAAAGGAATAAAAGACTTCTTTTTCTTTCTAAAAATTTTTTTAAGGGCTGGGGATTTAGCTCAAGTGGTATCACCCCTATTTTGGAAGCACAGGGCCCAAATTTGATCCCTAGTACTGCAAAATGAAACAAAAACCAGCCAAAAAAAATTCTTTTTGTTTTTTAAGTTTCCTTCACTGTTACTATGATCAAAGGTCTCTGTTCTTGGTTGTCTTTCTATCTTTTTTTTTTTTTTTGAGACAGGGTCTCGCTTTGTAGTTCAGGCTGGCCCTGAGCTCAGCCTCAAACTCACATCACAGCAGTCCTCCTGCCTCTGCCTCTGGGGTGCTGGGATTATAGGTGTGAGCCACCACGCCTGGCACTTTTTTTTTTTGAGACAGGATCTCACTTTGTAGCTCAGGCTGGTCCTGAGCTCACTATGTAGCCCAGGTGAGGCTGGAACTTACAGTACTCCTCTTGCCTCTGCCTTCTAACTGCTGGCATTACAGGCGTGAGCCACCACACCCGGCACTGTGGTATGTGGTGCTGATTGCTGCTGGGGCTGAGTCTCCATATCTGGCAATGTTGTATGTAGTTAACAGGATCGAACCCCGGCCCTTGTGCTTACAAGATGGATGCCAGAACCCCTGAGCTAATTCCTTGGCCTCCTCTTGTTTTTAAAACTGTTTTTTCCTGTGTTTTTTCTTCTAAATGGGAAAGCATTAAAGTACTTGTCTTTTACTGTGATACTCTGGCTAAAACTGAATTTCATATAATTACTGAGTACTGAATCCCAGTGCTCCCCTCCCTGTCCTTACCCTCCATCTGTTCATCTCAAGGACCCCTGTCCGACGTGCTCCGTCCTGGTCTTGGTGCCATGCAAACATCTATCCCCAGCTCCTCCCACAGAGCTCCCCGTCAGAGTGCCATGACCTCAGACGGCTCTGGAGGGTGGGACACATGACTGGGCAGCTGACCCACTGTCTCAGACGGCATCTGCTACAAAGGTTGCATGCCAGCCTTGAAAGTATATTCTTAAATAAAACATATGCATCATGTTGTAAAATGGATTTTAATCTTTTTCTAATCTTTGATTTTAGATGTAAAGGAAGAAGATAAATCAAAGGACAGTACTGGTGAAAAAACAGATACCAAAGGGTAAATGAGATTCCTTAGCTAGTAACTTTGCACTGTAGTGTAATGTATTTATTTTGATTTGTTTAAAATTACTATTTGGATTGTGTGTGTGTGTGTGTGTGTGTGCGTGCGCGCGTGTGCGCGTGCGTGCGTGCATGTCCATGCATGTGTACTCAGTAAAGTACAGGACCGGCCTTTGAGGATATGAGCATTTTGTAGCAGATGCTTTGAATTTACTGTCCCGTTTGTAAGTGCAGAATGGATGTCCATATTGGCTTGAACCCAGGGCCTTCTCACTGAACGACATCCTCAGCCATTTTTTATTTATTTTGAGGCAGGGTCTCACTGGCTGGGCTAGAACTTTTGATCCTCCTGCCTCAGCCTCCTACAGAACAAGGATTGTGCATAATTTACTCTTGTATATAATTGACTGAGACTTCTTTTAGTGTTGTGAGCTAGGTAAGTTTAAGCATTGGGCAAAAAGAACTGCAGTGGATAAAACATAGTTGACGGTTATGATCAGAAGCGTGTTCTGATCGTGCCTTTCATGCTGGCCTTGGTGGGGGAGCCTGGACAGGGTCACAGAACCACTAGAGAGCTTCCACCACCTGCTACTTGAGAACACTTCGGCTTTATCACTTGTAATATTTCCTTGCCGTGGACTAAGGGAACCAGAAGAAGGAAATAGGTCAGGATACTTATTAAGACTGCGCTGTGCTGAGAGTGATAAGGGCGCTGCACTCCTCTCCGCTCTGCTGCCGTTTTCATCAGTTGTGCAGGACTCCAGAGTTCCAGAATGTGGATCCTGTTTTTAGTTTTGTTCTTGTATTTGACATGAATACAGTGTGGAATAATCAATTCAGATTGACTTACCCATCAGCTCACATAACTACTACTACTACTTGTGAGAAATTTGAAATATTTTTCATTGATACGCATTTGTAACACAGAAGAATTGTATTCATTTTGGAGAACTGGTGTGACCATTTCTGATTCTCCCCCTTCCCTGACCTACTCTCCTCATCTCCAGAAAGTCAGCCTCTGCTTTAGGCTGTGCCGGTAACATTCAGTTCATGTTGTCTTTTTCCACAGAGCCAAATCAGAGCAACTCAGCAACCCTTGAATTTGAGTCTTCCTGATGTTAAAAAGACATTAAGTCAAGGAGGCATTGAGGTGAAAACTTTTCTTTTTGAAGACTTCAGGCTTCATTTTATACTACTTTGGCATGGACTGTATTTATTTTCAAAATGGCTTTTTTGTTGTTTTTCTTGGCAAGTTTTATTGTGAGTTTTTCTAATTATGAAGCAAAATTTCTTTTCTCCACCATGCTTTATGTGATAGTATTTAAAATTGATGTGAGTTATTATGTCAAAACTGATCTATTAAAGTAATTGGCCTTTCTGAGCTGATTTTTCCATCTTTTGTAATTATCTTTATTAAAAAATTGTACTTGGATTGTCTTGTCTGTTTATTATAATATGAAACCTTGTTTTAAACACTTAAGAACTTAGCACTGGCCAAAGGATGTTGCAATTTAGAAGGCAGCTCGCTGTGTGCTGCTGCTGTAGGAATGCATGATCATAGCAGTGACCACTGTGACAGAGACCACCACCCTGCCCCTCGGAATTGAGCTAGTTAATATCAGCAAAGGTAGATTTCTAATTTTATCAGGTGTGTAGCACAAGCTGTGCAGTTGAGACAGAAATTTACACTGGACATAAAGATAGCCAAAATTAAAATGGGAATTCTGTTGTCCCTCATTCTCCATCTCTGCTTACCGGGAATCAAACTTAGGACCTTGCACTTGCCAGACAGTGTGGCATCACTGAGCTAAATCCCCAGCCTAAAATGGAAATTCTTTTTTTGGATGGGAATTGTTAAAAGAAGCTTTAATCAGGAAAGTAAACCAGAAGCCTGTACATTGAGATCTGCAGGTGGTCTGTCCCCCTCACCCTGTGCCAAGTAGATGGAAGGTTGGAAGGTTGTGTTTCCCATCTAAGTATTAACCAGACCCAACCCTGCTTAGCTTCTGAGACCAGAAGCTACAGGATTCAGTGTGGTATGGTTCTAGACTGTATGGTTGTGTTTAATCAGAACACACCTGTATTGTCAGTAGATGAAACCTGCTAACAGGGCAGTATCTGGTTCTGCTGCTGTGTTTATGTAACATCCAGGTTTCACTCAAACTCTGGTTTCCAGGGGAGGGAAATAAGTGATACACCATTCAGCAACATGAGGTTATGGGGAAGTAGACTTGTTGCTGTCCCTGGGCGCCAGTGGTCTTGGTGCTCCCCCAGGTGAGGAGAAAGCCTTTGGAAGGTAGCACCATGCACCGGCTACTCAGTACCTGCTGCATTTCCTCACCAGACCACAAGATGGCAGTCTTCTGTTTGAACATTTTCTGCTGTAGTCATTTCACTTAAACATAGTAAAGTGTTAGTAGGCCTCTTTGAATAAGAACTATTTGAATTAAACCACAAGTCAATGTATGAGGTTTTCTGTAAGTACCACAATTACAATGCTGATTCCTGAGCATTCTGTCCATAAGAGTGTATCTGGTGTAATAGGTTACTTGTGACTTTTGTAGTCAAAAACAACTGAACAGTAGTTAAAGAGTATTTTTGTTTTGGCTGGAGATAATAGCAGTTAATAGGCCTGATAGCAAAGGAGAATAGAGATTGATTTCTAGGAAATTAGGACAATGAAGTGAAATTGGTACTTAGGAGCAGTAGGTTTTATTATTTTACAGCTTTTGTTACTGACCTGAATGTGCAATTTTATCTTGTCACACTACAGTTGAGTAAAGTGTTTTTTGTGTTTTTTTTTTTTTTTCTTTTTAGAATGAAGGACAAAGCAGGATTGGATCAAATTATTTTCTCCTATTTAAGAATGTTCTACACTATTGAAATGTATACGTTTATTTCTAAAATAGTGATTTCTGACTCAGTATACTGGGTGAGACCTTTTTTGCAAGTAGTGGTTTGTGTTCAGGAACGAGTTGAGGAAAGTCATGTGAGTCTGGTTATGAACTTTGGGTTGATGGGTGAATCAGAATCTTCTAGCTTCACTCATGTGTCAGCAGACAAGTCATTATCTGTAGTAATCAGCATTTCCAGAAGCGACCTCCAGTCATCCAGTTTTAGTTGCAGAAGTAGAGCTCACACTTCAGTGCAGGGCATGCACAGAGGTAGCCCCAGGTCAGCCAGCACTGCTCCCCCTGACAGACACAGGCTGTGCTCTGGCAGCAAAGCATATGACTGGAAGAGATGAATAGTTGTCCTTTTGTGTTTTAAAATTGCACAGTGCTATGTGAGCAGTGTTTCTAAAATCTTACTGGGTCCCACAGGAAAAAGTTCAGAGGTTCCCTGTGACGAGTCCAGGTAGGATTGTATGTTGCAGTGGTGAGCAGCAGCCTGGCAGGTATCACGTGCTGCTCTTGCTGAGAAGGTTGGGTTTCTAATTTCCATGGTGTCTCTGTGCTTTCCCACTAACTGCAACACAGTTGGGTAAGTAGGTGGGAACACTTGTTCTGACCCCCCCAAGTCCATGCAGTGCTGTCTAGGAAGACGCTAGCCCAACCCCAAACCATTGCTGTCATCCTCCCACTCGGTCAGATGTAAGGATGAAAGTTCTTTTTGGTGAATTAATTATGCAAGAAAAAAGATGTAACACAAATATTCTTCATGCATTCTAATGAAATCCAAGGAGAAGGAGGACTTCCACAATTTTCTTAGAAAGCTAGCAATACCCTGATTCCAAAATCAGACAACGATATAGGTAGGATCCAGCCAAGCAACAAACCCCCCAAAATCCAAGAAGATCTACAGGCCAATCTCTTTATTGAACATAGAGGCAAATCTCCAGAACAAGATATTGACAATGCAACAGTCATCAAAACCACCATCATGACCTAATAGGTTTCTTTTTAAAAAGTTTACTGGCACATTTTAGATAAAATGATTACATTCATCATCGAGAGTATGCACTTGTACATGACACATCTTGAGTCTCATTTTTTCCATTCTCTTCATTCCGTGGCCATCCCTACAGCCCCCTCACCCCCATACATTGAGCTTTTTCTATTTTTTCATCAGATTTTCTTTCCCTTCTTTACTTTCCCCTACCCCCTTTTTCCCTTTGAACATTTTTTTCCTATTTCACTTTACCTATCATAGAGCTCATTTACATCTTAAATTTCTCATACTAGAGAAGCAATACGATATTTACACGTGTCCTATTTATTTCACTTATGAGTATGTCTGAAGGTACATCCGTTTGAGTACAAATGGCTAATTTACCATTCTTTGTGGCTGAGTAATATTGCAGTTCATAAAAAACTCAGATCTTTATTGTCTTCTATGGATGGGCATTTGGGCTGTTTCTAAGATTTAGCTATTACAAACTGAGCTGTTTAAACATGGGTGCACATATGACCAAGAAGGTTTCAATGCAGGAATGCAAGGTTGGTTCAGCATGTACAAACCAATAAGTACACACACATAAACATAAACAGAAGCAAGTACCCACCCCCCAAAAATCACATGTTCATCTCTGTGGATGCAGAATAATCCTTTGACAAAATTCAAGGTGCATTCATGGTAAAACCTGGGAGGAAAATATACATATAAGTACCTTATCTCAATAGTTGTTTTGTGAGAACCCTACTCCCAACATCATAAGGGAAAAACTTCAAGCTTTCCCTCTGTAATCAGGAACAAGATAAGGAGGCCTACTACACCATTACTGTCCAAATTTTTTTTTTTTTTTTTTTTTTTTGAGACAGGGTTTCCCTTTGTAGTTCAGGCTGGCTCTGAGCTCAGTCTCAAAAGTACTGGGATTACAGGCGTGAGCCACCACGCCCGGCACTGTGGTATGTGGTACTGGTTGGTGCTGGGCGTGAGTCTCCACACCCAGTATTTTATGTGGTTACCAGGGATCGAACCTGGGTCCTTGCACTTGCAAGACAGGCGCTGGAACCACTGAGCTAAATCACTGGCCCCTGTCCAATACATTTCTTGATCAGGGAGAAAGAGAAAAAGGATGTACACAGAAAAGTCAAATGATTTGTAGGAAACACAACCCTATACATTGATGATTTAAAAACTCCACCAAAAGATTCCTAGAATTAATTTTAAAATTCAGCAATATAGCAAGGTACAAATCCAGCACTCAACAATAAATAGCGATACCAATAATCACCTCATGAGGAAGAAATATAACACCATTAATGTGAAGAAAAGTTAAATATTTAGCAGTTAACCAAATAAAGTGTAAAGCTTCTATAATAAAAACTATAATACCCTGAAAAAGAAGATAGAGCAGGACATCAGAAAGTGAAAAGATTTCCCCTATCCCTAGATAGAAATCAGCATAGTCAGAATGGCTAATGGTGGATCCTTGATGTTCAAACTCAACTGTTTCCCAAGGGTTGGTTATAAATCAAATTGGTTGTAAGTCAATACAGCTGAGATCTGGATGTTACCTGAGTACACAGGGTAAATAACAAGAGGTAGAGTAATCTTCCATTAACCTAAATAATCCAAGTTGTTTGTATGTTAGGCCAGTTGTAACAAGGGCCCACTGTACTTATAAAATTGACACAGATTTAGCTCAGTCCTAATGAAAATACCAACAACATTCCTGACAGAGACAAAACAGCCTGAAAATCCACACAGAACCAGAAGAGACCCAGAATAGCAAAAGCAGTCCTGGATAACAAGGGCAAATGGAAGGTGTCAGATTCCTGGGTTTGAAGTTATATTACAAAGCTACAGGGATAAAACAGGATGGCACCGACAAGCACAAAGTGGGTCAGTGGAGCAGAGGAGCGGATGCAGGGACAACCGCAGGCACATCCAGCTACCTGATCTTTGACAAAGGGGCCAAAAACATGGCAGAGGTGCAGGGGCCACAGACTGATTATTCCCAAAGCAAGCTCTAAGTACTGTGAGCTATAAAGAGCCCCTCAAGGAGCAACTCCAGCTGCAGCTTATGTGACTCACAGAGTGACGTAAGAGTAATCGCACCTAGATTCCATTCCCACAATTATGAGCTTCTTGACTGGAAGGACAAAGATTTAATTATAAACATATTTTGTCTATCCTATTCCAACTTGAAGGGCCCCGTCTTTGTCCTTTACGACCCTTGCCTGCCTTAGTTTCCACAGAATCTGCATAGCTGCACGCCTTCACATGTAGCTCCTCTTTAGCACACAGCTTGTCTTTACCCCAATTGATTACCAATAGACATCAGTGATTGATTATCAAGAGACATCAGTAAACCTATCTTTTAGGGAGTTTTTTTCTTTTTCTCAGCCTTGCGTTGTACACTGAGCAGGAGACGAACCTCCTGCAGAGGTCTCTGATAGGAAGTCAGTTCTTTTAACACGGTGCTGAGAAGACTGGCTATCCACATATGGAAGATTGCATCTAGATGCATATGTTTTACCATCTAGATATTAAAACAGGAACAATCGCTGCAAGATTAAAATAGGTAACACTTTTTTTTTAAAGGTTTTTGAAGACAGGGTCTCGCTTTGTGGTTCAGGCTGACCTTGAGCTCAGCCTCAAACTCATCACAACAATCCTCCTGCCTCTGCCTCCCGAGTGCTGGGATTACAGGTGTGAGCCACCACGCCCGGCACTGTGGTGTGTGGTACTGGTTGCTGCTGGGGTGAGTCTCCATGCCCAGTATTGTTATGTGGTTTCCAGGGATCGAACCCGGGTCCTTGTGCTTGCAAGACAGGCGCCGGAACCACTGAGCTAAATCCCCGGCCCGGTAACACTTTTGAAGACATGAGTATAAGTAAGAACTTACTGAACAGAATCCTAGTAGCACAAGAAATATTACCAAGAATCAACAGATAAGATCATATTAAAATCTTTTGCACATCAGAGAGGACAAGGAAATGGAAGAGGCAACATACAGAATAGAAAAGAAATTCACGAGCTATTCTTCAGACAGCAAACTAATACTCTATCTGGAATATATGAAGAACTCCAAAAAACTAGACCCCCATCAAAAAAAGAAGTACAAATCACCAATAAATGCATGAAAAGATATTCAACCTCAAGAGAAATGCAAATTAAAATGACATTGCGATTCTACCTTACCCAAAGAATGGTATCAGAAAGTTAAGTAACAGGTGCTAGTGAACCTGTGAGAAAAAAGGAACAGTTTATATTGCTGGTGTGGGTATAAACTAGTACAATCACTATGGAAACAACTGTTAAGATTTCTCAAAAAACCAAACCTAGAAATCCCATTTAACCCAGTTACTCCAATTCCATATATCTTTCCAAAATAGTTAAAGACATCATACTACAGTGATGCATGCCTATCCATAATGACAAGACCTCAATTCATAGTAGCTACATCTTGGAAGCAGCCCATATGTCCATCAACAGATGAATGGATAAAGAAATGTGGTGTTTACACACCGTGGAGCACCACACTGCCACAAAGGAGGATAAGTGTGAGTCATTGGTAGGAAGTACATGCACCTCAAGACCACAGTGTTAAGTTGTAGTCGTCCTCGGCGTCAGGGTGGTATAAGGCTGAGGATCAGGCCCAGACCAAGAGGATGAAGCGTAGAGTCACAACAGACTCAGGGAGGTTTCGGGGAACACGTCCGACTTTATTGAGGATTACACGGGCTTATACAGAGCACAGGGAGTGGGCGTGGCTATGAGCACACAGGGGCAACGGGGCTGTAGCTGATTGGTGGGGCACAGGTTTTTTGCCTTTTATGATTAGCTCGTGGATGAGCGAAGGAGGCACAACTAGAGGAGGAACGCGAGGCCCCGAAGCGGCTGTAGGCCAGTTTCTACGCACGGAAGTGAGCTGCTTGAACTCCTGTGGGTGCCTCTTAGCTTGCTAGGAGAGGTATGTGCCTCGTACTTGACCCAACCAGACTTGAACTTCTTTACTAAGTGAAAAAGATCAGATACACAAGACTAAGTATCACGTGGTCGCTTTCATATGAGAAATCCAAAGTACAAGTAAAGAGGAAAATGAAAGATAAGTAATAGGAAGATCGATCCCTTTCAAAGGGGAAGAAGATCAAGAGATGGAGTGAGGGGAAGTGGGATAAACGGGGAGCTGAGATGTGCTGTGTTCTTGAACCAGCTTCCCACAGTGAGTGTGATCATTATATGAGGCAAACATGTACTATAGAAAATAAAAACAAAATAGAAGAAATACTTCTGAGGCAGTTCCCTGTATGAAATCAACCCGTCTGACCTGTGAGGACGCCCGATCCGTGCTGAGGCTGCCCCCCGTGAAGGTTCCCTCACCCGGACACCTGCACTGTCCCGCTGGACCCTGGACACGCAGACCGTGCCTTCGCCATCGGCTCCAGCTCTGGCCTCCTCCCCACAGCGGCCTGCGGGTGGCCTCTCCCCCGGCCCTGGCTCTGGCTGAGCCATGCTGTGTTGTCTGCACACCAGTCAGTGTCGGGAGGGGGTCAACTTGAAATAGCAGCCCTGTGTGTGTGTGTGTGTGTGTGTGTGTGTGTCTTGATTACCAAGACTCGTCTATTTATTTCCATTTCTCCTGCTTATCTACAATAAAAGAATATATTTGTTTGATAAAATATTTTCCCTACTTTTATATTTTAATTTTTATTAGTACAGTAACACCTCGATTCATGAACGCTTCTGTTTGCAAACAATTTTGTTCACAAAAGCTTTCAGCAAAATTTTGTTTCTGAACACAAACTAAGCATCAGGTGACAAATACGACCATGGCCGTCTTCTTCACACAAACACAAACACAGTCATCTTCCCCCAAATCATAAATCAAATTAGGCTCATAAACACAGTAGCCTGGTACCGTCTGTATTCGTGGTGTGTGATGACTGTGTCCCTCGGGGAGAGTCAGTTGGTCGACCCAGTGCTTCTTCATCACTTGACTTCTCCCCCTTGACCTCTTCCCTCCCTCCATGTTTGGTCTCCTCATTTGCAAAGTTGTTTCCCTTTTATGGGAATGGAACGCAGGGCCTCCCAGCTGCGCCGCATCCACACCCGGTCTTCCTGCTTCAGTTTCACCCAGTCCTTGAGGTGCCTGGCCGAGCCGCGGCTTCCAGTTCTCCTGCCTCGGGCTGCCAGGGTGCTGGGATACAGCGTCTTAAAATGACTCCTTGACCTCGAAAGTGATTAACTTTCCACAGATACTGTTAACTATTTCTAGCTTCCTGGTTATAGAGGGAAGCTGGAGTTTTAAAAGAACAAAACCCACAGAGAAGCAAACTTCTGGAGTCCCTCTGTGTGTTACTGTTTTAATTTTTTATTTGTTCAGCTAAGATCTTGAAGACATCTGAAAATGTAACTGCAGAGTGCTTGTTGACAGTCTGGAATCTGTTGCTGAATAGACCCTGTAGAGATCCACCGCCGAACAAAAGCAGACACTAGATTATCGATCGATCCCAAGGACAGCGGCTGGTGCAGTCCCAAGGGAGTGCACACAGTAGTTAGTGTTTTTGTTCAGAAACCAAAACTTTAGAAAAATGAAAAAACATGAAAATTTTTGACTTCAGGACCAGCCTGAAGTACAAAGTCTTGTCTCAAAAAACTAAGAATAAATAAATAAAGGATACCATGGTAAAAAATGTTGAGATATATGAAGTTAAACACTGGCATGCTTAATTTCAGGAACACTTTTACAGAAAATTGGATACACAGGAGTTCTTGGCGGTCTCCCAGAGATCACATTCATATATGTATATATTATGATCACATTCATATATATGTATTATTTTTTTGATACAGGGTCTCCCTTTGTAGTTCAGGCTGCCCCTGGACTCACTAGGTAGCCAAGGCTAACCTTGAACTCTATAACAGTCCTCCTGCCTCTGTCTCCTGGGAGCTGAGATATAATCGTGAGCCACTACACCTGACCGTGTTCTTAAATATAATAACTGTGGGGTCCCCTGAGGCCAAACAACGCCGGCTCCATAAAGGAAGTGTAAGGCAGCACGTAAACATCGGGCCCCTCCGCCACAGTGATTAAAGGAAAACAAACAGACAAAGACGACCCCCTATGGGGCTGGTTTGGGGTGGCTGAGAACAAGGAAGTGGGGCTGTATATAAGGGCTGAGAGCGCTGGCAATAAAGGCTTCTCCACCATTTCGTCTCCTCATGATGACCCCTGCCCGTGGTTCGATGCCAGATGAGTAGCCCTCGGGAACAGGACCCGACAGCTGGAGGTTCCACCGAGATCTGGCATCGTGAGGATTTGCCACTGGGCCACCCCGGGCCGGCACAGTAAGTAGGGGTGTATTGAATTCACGACGGTCTCACTATGGGGTCCTCCCACTCTAGACAGGTTATGGAGAGGCAGGTCCGCCTCCTCCTACAAGAAAATGGCACTCCTATTAAGGCAGAGAGTGCCTCGCTACTGGTAGAGACTGCCGATCGTTTCAGTCCTTGGAAACATGGGCAAGGCCATCGTCTCTTTTGATGACACGCTGACCAATACCACCAAAAAAAAATGGGAATTGAAGTTGTTTTGTTTCAGGCTGTCTGAACATGAGGAGTAGTTTGCAGCACGCTGACCAATACCACAGAGGCCTTCCCATTGGCCCACACGCTCTGTTTTGCTATTGCCTCAACGACCAACAGCTACATGCTGTATGTCAGGCCCTCGTGGCAATGGAAGCTGGAGACCCCTCCTCCTACATTTGGCTCAGTATGATGGCCAGGTAGTCAAAGACGGGTAAGAAGGAGATGCAGCACTAGGAACCTAAGACGGGTATCCGCCGGTGCCGCTGGGTACACCCAATGATGGGTAAGCAGTGAAGTGCATCGTCCTCAACCTAAGACAGGCACTGGTCGAGCCCTTTTGGCGTCTAAAGAAGAAGGGGGTAGATGTGGGGTCCCCTGAGGCTAAACAACGGGAGCTCCATCAAGGAAGTGCAAGGCAGCACGTAAACAGTGGGCCCCTCGGACCACAGTGATTAAAGGAAAACAAATAGACAAAGACTACCCCCTATGGGGCTGGTTCCCGGAGGTTGAAAACAAGGAAGTGGGGCTGTATATAAGGGCTGAGAGCGCAGGCAATAAAGGCTTCTCCACCATTTCGTCTCCACGTGATGACCCCCGCCCGTGGTTCGATGCCAGATGGTAGCCCTCAGGAACAGGACCTGACAAATAACCATAGCACATTTTCTCTCTGAAGCTTCCTTTTTTTTGGGTACCAGGGATCGAACTTGTGAACTTGTACTTGCAAGGAAGATGCCAAAACTCCTGAGCTAAATCGCCAGCCCTCTCTGAAGCTTTTGAACATGAGAGACCTGGAGCAATGGTAAGTAAAGCACTGGCAGTGACCACACTTTCCCTGCAGATGGGACGCAGTGTGGACTGACGAATAGAAGGCCATGTACCTACAGGCAGTTTTGCAGGTGACAGAACCACTGAGCTAAATCCGGACCCTCCATTCTTTTTTTCTTTTTTTTTTTTTTTCTTTTTTTTGAGACAGGGTCTCGCTTTGTAGTTCAGGCTGGCCCTGAGCTCAGCCTCCAACTCACATCACAGCAATCCTACTGCCTCTGCCTCCCGAGTGCTGGGATTACAGGCGTGAGCCACCACGCCCGGCACTGTGGTATGTGGTACTGGTTGCTGCTGGGCGTGAGTCTCCACACCCAGTATTGTATGTGGTTGCTGAGGAATCGAACCTAGGCCCTTTTGCTTGCAAGACAGGGGCCGAAACCACTGAGCCAACTCCTTGGCCCCCTCCATTCTTTTTAAAAAGTACTTTGTTTTCGTGAGATCGATACATGATTACTATAGAAAGTCATTGGTAATATAGAAATGTACAAAGAAAACATTGCCACTCCCTTTTGGTCTTAGCATCAGTGATCAAAAGTAACATTCAAGAAACACCCAGCAGGTGATCGAAATGCACAGCGAATGAGCACACTGGAACACGCCTGCAGTAAAGGACGCAGTGCCGAGGCCTCGCGGGCTCCTCCCCTCCCTCCACCGGCAGCCTCGCCCGAGGCAGTGCTGGAGACCTCAAGCGGGATAAAGGCAGCTGTGAACACACAACCAGCCTCGTTCTCTGTGTTTGAACTTGGCCTTCAGGCTTGTTCCGGTTACTTTCGTCGTGGCTGACACACAACGCTGAACACCAGAGTAAAGGAGGTTTATGTGGTGCCATCCTAGAGGCGTCAGGTCATCGCTGGCTGGCACTGCACAGGAGAAAAGGTTCATGGTAAACAAGCAGCCACACTCTTTCTGTTCCTGTGGTCCTGCCCTGGCCACCACCCTGGGGGCACCCACACCAAGGATGGGCAGCCTTCACCCCAGCATCACGCCCTTGATCCCAGCAGCGCACCTCTTGATTTCAGCCGTCTCCAAAAAGCTCCACCTACAATGTGAGGCGTCCAGGGAACCACACAGCCAAACAACTTGGCTCTTCTCCAAAGTCTAGAGGATCGTGAAAGGGTGCTCATGAAACATTTCGAAGGACTCAAGACATTGAGGCGACCGTGACAATGTGACTTTCACAAGCTGGGTGTGGGGGTGCACAGCTGTGATGCCAGCACGGAGGAGGCTGAGACAGGAGGGTCACTACGATCTTATGCTCAGCCTGCACTGAAGTGAGAACTTGTCTCAAAGAGAAGATAAACACTCATGGGAGAAGACTTGCAGACCTGCTTCAGGGAGTGACAGAGGGAAGCGTGCAAAGGGAGGCAAAGCATTTGGAGGGGGATTCAGGGCAACAGTGGGACTTTTTGATCATAACCTACAATTTAAACATTCACCTTTTTTTTTAAAAAATCACACTATGTGATCTTAAGTACTTTCTCTACCTATTCTTTTTTTTTTTTTTTTTTTTTTTTTTTTTTTAGTTTTTTGAGACAGGGTCTTGCTTTATAGTTCAGGTTGGCCCTGAGCTCAGCCTTGAACTCAGTAATCCTCCTGCCTCTGCCTCCCGAGTGCTGGGATTACAGGCATGAGCCACCACGCCCAGCACTGTGGTGTGTGGTACTGATTGCTAGTGGGTGTGAGTCATCATGCCCAGCATTGTTGTATGTTACCAGGTTACCAGGGGATCAAATCTGGGCCCTTTCGCTTGCAAGGCAGGCGCCGGAACCACTGAGATAAATCCTCAGCCCTCTACCTATTCTTACATGTATTTATCTTTTCCCACATATGTTTTCATTATTAGAAGACCACATCTTACATGTAGCATTCTTTAACATGTCATATTTAAAACTGGGTCCAGAGGTGCTTCCCAGGTCATATATACAGACTGACAATTTGTAGAGGGTGGCAGTATCTGGAATGTGCGCGTCCTGTAGTTAGAGTCCGAGCTTCTCCTGGACCATGGCCTTGTGTTTCCAAAGTGTTGACAGACTGTGGTCAGAATCCATTATCCCACACCTTCCGACTCCTTTCCACGGATTACCACGAAAGTAAACTACCAAAGATCTACTCCTAACTTTTATTTTTTAAAATTTATTTTACTTTATTTTTATTTTTATTTTTATTTTTAGGTTTTTTGAGACAGGGTCTCGCTTTGTGGTTCAGGCTGGCCCTGAGCTCAGCCTCAAACTCACATCACAGCAATCCTCCTGCTTCTGCCTCCCGAGTGCTGAGATTACAGGCATGAGCCACCATGCCCGGCACTATGGTATGTGGTACTGGTTGCTGCTGGGCGTGAGTCTCCACACCCAGTATTGTATGTGGTAACCGGGGATCAAACCCAGGGCCTTGAGCTTGCAAGACAGGTGCCGGAACCACTGAGCTAAATCCCCGGCCCAGATCTACTCCTAACTTTTGAAATCAGTCTCTGGATTTCTCTCAGGTTTCTATTACTGATCTCTCTTATTTGCATGTACCCACCTATTATTTGTAGGCATCAAAGCCTCACCTTCTCTAACCTGCCTCTGCCCGTGCACAAGCCCAGGGAGTCCTCACCAGTCCTCACGGAGTCGGCTGCGCTCGGCCACCTTCACCTGAGGGTCCCGCCATCTGGCCGGATGCACCACGCTCAGCGCTGAACTCACAGCTACTGCACGCTGGCTGTGTTGTGTGTGCCCGGCATGCCGGCGTGGAATCACTTCCTCGTTTTAAAAGTATTTTTCTCCTTGATTTTCTGTATTCAGTCCACTGAAATCTATCTGCTTCTTTCTTTATGATATCTTTCCCACGTGTCCATCTCACATTTTAACCCTGAGCTCATGTTACCTAGTAAGTGTTGTACACGGACGTTGCGTCTCCCAAATTCGTGTGAGGCTCCCTCACCTCCAGGACCATGGCACAGGGAAGGAGGCCCTGGGAAGGCGATTAGGCCATGAAGGCAGAGCCGGAGAGCGAAGACACAGCAGAAGGGCCGTCTGCGCACAGGTCCTGGCGCCGGCTCCGGCCTTAGAGCTCAACCCTCCGCTCCGGGCCCTGGAGAACCGCGTTTGCTGTGGGGGCCGCTGGTCTGCAGCGCTCCGCTCCGCTGCAGCAGGACTGATTAAGCCTGTAGACATCCTGAGGAATTTGCAGTTTAATCTCTGTAGTAACGATGCGTGCGGCTCTGCTCCATTTTCTAAGTAGAGACAGTAGAGTTTGGAGAAGCCGAGTCCCCGGTGGGGGTCACGGGGCTCGGGACGACTGGCCCACAGCCGACGCGCGGGCTCCTGCCAGCCTCCATGGGCCTCCTCGCTCGCCACTGCCCAGCCCTCTCCCGCCTGCTTCCGGCTCAGTCCCTTTCCCTGAGGTACATTTGCTGCCAGTTGAATTTGAGCTGTACATTCCGAAGGTTTTAAGGCACCGAGAGCTTTGACTCCGTCTGTCAGGGAGGGACCCGGCTCCACAGAACCTCTCCCAGGTGAAAAGTGCTTTGGGTTCCATTGTGATTGTCAACAATCACAGAAAGACTGTAACGTAACAGAGAGGGCGACACAGTGAAAGGCATGAGCCGGCAAGGACCGGAGAGGAGAGGAGAGGAGAGGAGAGCCGCCGTGTGCTCCGTGGGAACTGGAGAAGGAGCGAGGTTTCCTCTAAGCGAACGTTTGAAATAACTTCATCCCAAAGAAAACTATCCCAATTAAAGTGCCAAACGTTCAAAGATCACAAACAGAAAACAGATGCAATATGCGTTCAGCACGAAACTGATTTGGGAGTAACTGTCCCGAAGCTGGGGGAGAGCCCATCCCAGCAGCGCAGTTCCACGCAGGGGTGGGGGTGCCGGGGCAGCGGTGCCTGCGGTGTGCGCAGCTCTGCAGTTTGCACACGCTTTTAGATGACTGCATTGCTGATTACACCAGACACCGAGAAATTATTTAGAAGCATATATGCTGGTATGGCTTTTCAAACCAAATTAGAAAAATAATTACCCAGTGGAAAAACTTCTCTACTTCCCCAGTTCAATGCTTTCCTGAAAAATTTTCCACTTCTCAATTTGGAAAACGAGTTTGGAGCCAAGACTTTCCCCTGGAAAGGAGCTTCAATGTGTGGTCTCCTTCTGTCCTCTTAGGAAAATGAAGGCTATCACACACTAGAAAAACCTATTGGATAATTTCTTGAGCTCCTTTCCTACAAAAAAAGTATTTGGGGGTGTAAAAGTAGAGTCGAGGCTTTAAAAATGAAACTGGCGGGCCGGAGATTTAGCTCAGTGGTTCCAGAGCCTGTTTTGCAAGCGCACAGGCCTGGCACGCAGGAGGCAGAGGCAGGAGGATTGCTGTGATGTGAGTCTGAGGCTGAGCTCAGGGCCAGCCTGAACTACAAAGTGAGACCCTGTCTCAAAAAACCTTAAAAAAACACACACACACACACACACACACACACACACACACACACACACACACAAACCTGGTATCAGCACAGTTAAATTTTAGTCTCTTCTGTTCAAGGGGACAGAAAAGTCCGACAGCCCATAAACGCTGCCGCGTGTCCCCAGCAGAGCTCCGTGGGCACAAATCGCCATGCCACAGCATTTGGTATTTGGTTTTGTTTGTTGCTGTTTTTGTTTCAACAATTGGGATTTCCCACCTTTTGACTGTATTATTTTAGAAACATTTTTCTCATTCAAAACGATGTGTCTTCAACCAACTTACTTTGAGTGTTGCTTTGTAGAAAACGCTACATTGTGCAGTCATGAAATCCTGGAGTAAGACTTTTATACTGGTTAATTTATGTGTTAATTTCACTAATTTTTTTTTT